>JAJMBA010000083.1:0-33357 GCA_030565205.1 Williopsis galapagoensis
AATGTTCCATAACCTTATAAGTATGCGAATCTCTTGAAATGATCATCAATGACTAGTAGATTATCAGAGATAAGAGATGATGTAATACTAGTGTCTAACACACGTCTATTTATATCAAGATCCAAATGCCCAACTGTGCAATCTCTTTGTTATTTACTACTCGGATATATACAATGATTGGTGGAATCAATACAGTGCAAACAGAAAATTAAGCTTCATAAGGCTTCAGCAGATTTAATCCCTTCACCCAACAAATGCTGGATGAGTTCTCTATTAGCTTTCAGAGAAATGAGGCACTTAACCATAGAGGGATCGAGATTTTGACGCCTGTTGCTGAGAATCGCTCTGGCCAAGCTGAAAAACCGTTAGTTCCGCTCATGACTATCAAGAAATAGTAATGAACTGAAGATATATTAGGTGTTTAAAAATGGCTTTCATATACCCAGAGGAAATTACCGCATTAGGCGATGAATGAAATCGCATACGGATAGGATACAGGATAGAGCACTGATATCCTAATCCTACGAAACCCGGATAAGGATATTAATTTTTTTATTCACGTAACAGGTCTAGGTAAGTATACTGAAGACTCTTACAATGTTTTGGATGAAAAGATAGTATTGGACGACAGTCACTTCGATCTTGAAGTCGTGAAGGAATGCACTTTGGAATTCATTGCAGTTGGGCAACTGACAAGATCAATTGATGGAAAAATTATCTGTCTTATAGTTCGTCCTGGTGTTGGAAAAAAGCCAATTGTGAAATGCCATTAATAGACAGCTTTTCAAGTTTTCTGTTGCTGATATGACTGATAGCTCTATCATCAGAGGTCACAGCTGCAGTTATGCCGGGTCTATTCATGGTCGAATTTTACATGCATTAAAGTCTATACAACCAACGAACCCAGTTATATTGATTGATGAGATAGATAAAATGCCTTCTCTAAATGAATTTATTGGCGCATCATCGGCATTACTTGAGGTTCTTGATCAATTCAGAGTTTTTGGATAGCTACATGTATATCCTAGTTGATATTTCTAAGGTATTGTTTATCTGCAAGGCTAACTATTCAAATTTAATCCCTGCACATTTGATGGACCGCATGGAGATTATTGAATTACCAGGATATATCTTTCCAAGGAGAAATTGTCTATTGCCATGAAGCACTTGATTCCAACTGCGAAGAAAGAATCTGTCACGGAGAATGTCAATGTTAAGACATCCACTGAAGCAGTCAAACACATCATTGAGTTTTACTCAAGGGAGAAGAGTGTCAGAAAACTACATCAGGATATTGAAAAGATCATCAGGAAGACTATGTTGCAGATAGTTAAGTTAGCCAGCAAGTGGAGACTTGAGAACTTGAAGGCTGACTTCCAGGAGCATGAAATCCCGCTGACAACAAATGAAATGAGTGACTCTAGTGACGAGGCTTCGGTTATTTCTGATGAGACATACTATGAAGGAATTTCATGACAGGGAAAACAATCTGAATTTCAAGATCAAATTGGCAAGAAACAAAACAGGATCCCTTCTGACTTCACTCTAGGAATCACATCAAAGGCTGTGAAGAACTTTTTGGCATCACCACGTTATCAAGGTAATGATAGGAAGACAGATAAGGTTGATGAAGCACAGGAGAAGTCAAAGAAGAAAGTTTCAGTTCAGTCTTCGATGGCATCCGATGTGAAAGCTTCAAAACCTCCAACATCCACCATGGAGTCCATTATCACGCTTTCAAAGCCATTTTGCATGCTTCCAAGAAAGAGATTTAGCTATTCTTGTTATCTCGCTGATTTTTGTTTATATTTTAAATCTATCGGTTTTCTTTGCAATTTTCCCACATTCTTTGCAGAAGGTAGAAAGTATGATTCTGGCTCTCAGACCTGCCAAAATAACTAGTAATTTAGCATGGTTGCGTAACAAATATAAAGAAGACTTCTTACATAGACTATATGTCTTCTGCTATGGTTGCGCAGCCCATGAGATTTCGGTTCGGGGCGCAGTTGTATAGCGAAGACATAAGCAAGAGGACAAGTGTGGAGTTTCCCCCAGCCGGACCCATACCTTATAAGGTGATCGATAAGCCAATGACTTCCAAAAGTGTCACATTCTGCTCATCAAAGGATCTGGATGTTCCATTGAAGGTCAAAGTCAACTATCTTGAAGGATCACACCCACTTTTGAAGGAGTCAACGAGATTTACCGATCCTTCCAAAGTTAAGAAGCTATCAAACTTTTCAGCCACAAGTCCCCTACTTGCCACGGTGGTGGTCTCACTCAATGGAAAACCACTTACTATACCCATCACTACATCATATGCTGCTTTCAGATCGTCAAGGAAATGGGGTGAATGGCTCACGCTACCCATCAAGGTCAATCAGTTGCCGTTTGAATCCAAATTACAGATAAGGCTTTGGGAGTTCGATGGTGATCAGGAGAGCGATTTTGGTTATAGTGAGCTGAGCATCTTCAATACTGAGGGTGATTGTACTTTGAACAAAGGGAGACAGAAGGTAAAAGTACACAATTCAGATATCACCCAGGTGGAGTCAAGACGATCCCCTTCGTCCTCTTCAAAGATGGATGAGTTGGAACAGATGATCAAGAAGCATGAGAATGGAGATATAATAGCTGTTGACTGGCTCGACAACTTGACATTCAGAAAGATTGAACAGATCAACAAAGCTCAATCGTTAGAATCAGGGTGTACTTTATTCATCGACCTATTGCAATTTGATATTCCTGTTGTGTTTTCCGACTTCAAATATCCACCACCACCGATCCCAGTGTACCAACGCTCTGAGCTCACTCAACAGATATCACAACAAAATCAGGCAAAAATCGGAACTGGGAAATTCACCACAGTGAAGATATATGATCCGGAACAATACAGATCCGATCCAATTGAGCAGAAGTACAGAAAACTCGAGAGAAGTCACAAGGATGGTCCATTTGATAGAGAGATTAAACCTACACCAAAGATCAGAGATGAATTGAACAAGATCACGGGATACTCTTCAGTCCAAGAGCTGAGCCAGTACGAGAAGAATCTGGTATGGAAGTTCAGATATTTCCTCATGAATAACAAGAAAGGTCTCAATAAATTACTGAAATCCATCAACTTCAACGATGATAACGAGAGCAGAGAGGGGTTGAAACTTTTACATAAATGGGTTGAAATTGACATTGAAGATGCTTTAGAACTTCTGGGACCAAACTTCAAAAATTCTACAGTGAGAACATACGCCGTTGAGAGATTGAAAAAGGCACACGATGCAGAGCTGGAACTCTACCTCTTGCAACTTGTCCAAGCACTCAGATACGAGTCCATGAACACGGCAAACATCGACTTTTCTATTGTGAACTTGAATGAATCCTCTGCATCATCTCTTCTGAATAGCTCGCTTACACCATTGTCACAATTCTTAGTGGAACGGGCACTCTTAAATGATAGATTGGGAAGTTTCCTGTATTGGTACTTGACAACTGAGGCGAAGGAGAAACCAGGCTCAGTTTACAAGAAGATTCTGGATTCATACATGAAAAATGTGACAAATAGGGGACTGCAACGAGAGATTGAACTTGTTGATGTTCTAGTGCAACTTTGTGTGAAAATAAAGAGCTCAAAAGAGAGCACACCAAAGAGAATTGAGATGCTACAATCGATACTGGAAACGAAGCTGAAGAACCTCACTCCAACAAGGCTACCATTGGATCCTTCTATCGAAGTGTGTGGTACCATCCCTAGTGAGAGTTCAGTGTTCAAGAGTTCGCTTTCTCCTTTGAAGATCATGTTCAAGACCACTGATGGTAGTAAATATCCATTAATGTTCAAGGTTGGTGATGATTTGAGACAGGATCAACTGGTGATTCAAATCATCCTGTTGATGAACAAGCTGTTGTTGAACGAGAATGTGGATTTGAAATTATCACCTTATAAGATTCTTGCAACTGGTCCAACTGAAGGTGCTATCCAATTCATCCCCAACAGTACTCTGGCTGGTGTCCTATCGGAGTATCATGGCATCTTGCCATATTTACAACATCATGCTCCGGATCCTCAAAATGAACTTGGTGTCTCCGAAGAAGTGATGGATAATTTCGTCAAATCATGTGCCGGGTATTGTGTGATAACCTATATTCTAGGTGTTGGTGATCGTCATTTGGATAACTTGCTAATTGCTCAAGATGGTCATTTCTTCCATGCTGACTTCGGATATATCCTTGGTCAGGATCCAAAACCATTTCCTCCATTGATGAAGCTTCCACCTCAAATCATTGATGCCTTCGGCGGTGCTGATTCAGCCAACTACAACAAGTTCAGAAATTATTGCTTTGTCGCTTATTCCATCCTGAGAAAGAACTCCAACTTGATCTTGAACTTGTTTGAGATGATGAGAGACTCAAGTATCCCAAATATCAAGATCGAGCCTGAAAGATCTGTGTTGAAGGTGAAGGAAAAGTTCTGTCTCGATATGAGTGAAGAAGAGGCTATCATCCATTTCCAGAACTTGATCAATGATAGTGTTTCAGCATTGCTGCCGATGGTTATCGATCGACTCCATTCTCTAGCTCAGTATTGGAGAGCCTGATTGTGTGATTTATTCATCGATTTATCGAGATTTAATGAGTATTGCCTACAAGAAGGACATATTCGAATCATTCAGTCATATATTATCGTGGCAGATCCTAGCTGACACAATTGAGTAGAATTCATGATCAATGCGGTTGTCACCTATCACCTCTATTCCGAACCATTTTCATTAATCTTTTATGGATTCCAGCAGGTTTGAGACCGGCAGCCTGAAAAATCTTCTTTGCTCCCACCACTGTCTCGTGACAGACTTTACCCGTTCTAGAATCTATCAGCTGAAATGTCTCCAAAACGTTGACGCCATTGGTAAGGGCAATTGCTTGATATCCTTTCAAAAGCGGCTTCAGAAATTCGCTATCAATAATCATGGAATCAGGCAGAGACAAATAAAACTCGTAGTCGAAAGTGTAGACACAAACGTCCATTACCTTCAAACAGGGAAATTCACACCCCATGAAGAGCTTTGTTGGTTCCTGTGGCCATCTATATGGATAACCTTTGACATGAAGTTCTTCAAGCTTATCCAGCTTGAGATCAATGAAGTCATATAGACTAGAGCTTCCTCTAACCATTGCTGGATCCATACGCTCAGCTAGTCGAAAGTCTTCCACATTCAGGGCCAAAGTCTTCAAATTGGTCAATCCACGAAGAGAATTACGAAAAGCGCCATGTCCTGGATCACCACGGAACATCAAAGACAAACTTTCCAATTTGGGTAGTTTCAAATCTGGGATCCATGCAGAAGACGGATTCTCAGGGAGATGAACACAAACAGTTATCCCGAGATGCTTCAGACCGAAAAGTCGTCCGCAAACTTTTTCCTTTAGCAGTCGTAAATCTTCTTTAGAGTATATCTCAACATCCAACCTTTCAAGACCTGAATTAAGCAGGAAAGGAGCTCTCTTAACGAGAGAAAAGCTACCTTTGAGGAAAAGTGCTTTAGTTGAAATTCTCCTCAAGAACTCAAAATCATGTTCTTCACAACCGGTGAAGTATTCATCGTCATGAGTATCGGTGAGGCGGTCAACAGAGAGTATGAAGGTATCCAAGACAGTATTGTCACTCCATGTCCATGAATTCTTGACAATAGGCCATCTGACGAAGAATTCCAACTCCAAAGATCTGAAACCCACAGTTGTCAAATGTGTTATCTTAGGTCTTTCAATTTTCGTACGATCACCAAGATCACCGGGGAACCCTTTGTCATCAAGTAGCAAACCTTCAACTTTCGGCATCATCATCACTCTGAGCGATTGTTTCTGTGAGTACACGCGAGCGGCTTTCTCTTCCTTGGATTTGTGATAAGACCCCTTCATGTCCGTTTTGAGATAAACATTATCAATTTCGTGTAACCCAAGTAACTTGGAATTGGAAAGGTTTGAGAAAACTTTGTTCTTAAGACTGAATGAATCAATAGTCTGTGATGGATATATAGCTCTCCGTGACATTCGGATTTGTCGTTCACTCTGCCAATGCCTGGTAACAAGATCTGGATTGATATTGAATCTTTGAATTGCCGACCAGTCACCAAGTTTTATCTTGGTGAGGATATCACTGTGATCTTGGTTCACAATATTTATCACCTTTAGATAGTCCCTTGAGATGGTGGGGGTCCTATGCATCGGTGTCCCTCTTCTGGCACCTTCGATTGTCAGCTCTCGACAATCATAATCCACAAGCTTTATCTGAGGATTGGAATACCAACAGCTGAGATAACATTCATCCATAATGACCTTTGACTCAACCATGATCCCGGAACTGCAAAGCTTTTCAACAAGATGACTATATAGCAACTTATGAGCATCCGTACTTTTTCCAGCCTGCGGGATGGACATATGATTGATACTGAATACCCATTTCTCATCTTCACGAGGACCAGCTGGAAGCGCGAACTGTTTTTGAACCTCATCTCTGTAACATCCATGGATGGAGTAGTTTGGATAAATCTCTCTGAAGTCAGACCAAGGACCGCACCTTATATTATTTGACTCATGAACGATGGCGTCGTCAAATCTGGATATCTCAGTTTCAAATTCCACGATCCTCTCCAATAGTGAACTTCTGAAGTCATGTTTGGGGTCAATGGCCATTTGAAAAATGGAAGTGAATTCAAAGAGACATATCTTATATCCAGTTCTGGATACAGTTGCTAATCTCTTGTACTGCGAATAAGTCATCGTGTCGACCAATGAACGATAATATTCTTTTGGCCTCAAAGCCTTCGATAATTTTGAGCGTCTAGCGATTGCATCTGTGGTGATAATGACGAAAAACTTGCGGAAGTTAGATATTTGTAGGAGTTTTCTATAATCTTCCGCATATTCGACCTTTGTGAGAATATTGAACCATATTTCAGGTGGTAGGTCCATCAGTGAAAGCGTCATAATATCGGAAGATGATTAAGGTGCAATCAAACTGGATCATGATTCCCAAGTTCTTCAATTTTGGGGCTTCATGGCTTATTTATGGTAGAGCACTTTGACTCAGGAGTCAGAAGCAAGGTAGGACATTTCACATGTGTGACCGATCAATATGCAATGAGGGTGCTTCCAAGCTTATCTATGGGTGAAAGATGACCAAGGCCCAGTGACTTCAAGCTCCGCCTCCGAAGGTCACGGCGGACGTAAGCGGACGTAAGCGGAAATAAGCGTCCGATGCTTATATCAGATAAGATACAAGTTGAACAATAATTAGGAGAATCATCCGTTTGATTCTCTCAAACGATTACAATCTCTTTATCACAAAGTAACCCATTTACTCAATATCGCAGAGGATAAAAGACCTGCTGTTTCAAACACTTGCTCAGCTTCCACTATCATATCATGACTGATTTTCTCCGTCCAGCCATCTATCAACCGGTACATGTCAGTAACCGTTTATATTCTCTATAAATCGATACCGAGTTCATAATAGTCGTGCTTCCTTAAAATCTCTTATATATCTATCTGTAGTACTCCAGCATTCCACCGTATACTTGGCGTTTCGCTGATCTTTTTTTTCCGATAAAGTTGAGATGTCTTAGGAAATATCACCAGGATTACAGTTACAACCTATACATATAGGCCATAACGAAAATATAACACACTGGGTTTGGTTTCTATATCTAGCACCGTTTGACTATAATTATTAAGGTGGAATATGACTGTATAAAGATCTATCTATTCCCATTCCATAAGAGTCAACTTCTTTCTTACAGTACCCTCACTATTTGCAACAAACACCTCATCACCCTCCAGCGCGATCCAAGGACCATCCAGTGGTTGGATCAGAAACGGATACTCATATGTCAGGTCCTTCTCGCGAGCTTCATCAATGGTTTTCGACTTCACCCTTTGAATCCCCGGTGATGTCACAACTCCTTGCAACGAATCAACATCACCCGATACTGTTGTTGGTGCGAATAATGGAGTGAAAGCACCATCACCAACTGTCTGTTCGAGATCTGGGACTTCCCTCTCTTCTCTGTTGTTATTATAGATTGCTCTCAAGGCGATGAAAAAACTCAATGGGAGGTAATGTTTTTGAAAATTCAGTAACACTGCAATGGTTGATAACGGTAATGGTATCAGTATCATGGCGAGGATGTAACCATCATTAAATGTCGCCAACGTACCCGCCATTGTCAGTTGAAAGATCAATAATCCGGCAATGATACGTCTGAACACAATTGGCCAAACTTGACCAGTCGAATGAGGTGGATGGACAACAGAGTATATCAGTTGATATTTGTAGACGTAATAGCCAACGATGAAGTAAATCAATCCCGAGATGAGCACTTTTGAAGAAAACACTGAATATATGATGGTGATGATCAGAATCAAAATCGGCTGCGGTAAGTGTAACCCAAAGTTGAAAATCGGTGGCTTGTATAGGTTTCTATAATCCCTTGGGGTCTTACACCCAGTCTTGATAAATGGGAATCGTAACACCGAGCCAATCAGCAACAACTTGAAAGGGAACATACCCAACCCTTGAAAGATAATCAAATCAACATAGAACAAAGCTAATTCATTCAACGAACGAGCCAATTGATAGGCGATTTTGGTCGTATCACTCAAGAATCCCCAATAGTTTGACGCAGTACCGGCAGTGGTGAACACCAAGAACAGATTGACAAAGATATAAAAGAAGTTCTTGGACACTGCTGATAGTTCCTCATCACCGTGTGAGATGAATCCTTGTTTTGACGAAAGCCAAACATACAAGAACGGAATGGCAAAGTTCAAAATCGTGAACAGATAAGTCGGCAACAGACCCGACACTGCGTTTCTGGCCCATTCGTTCTCCTCTAGGAAATCAGCCAACCAGGGCCAGAACTTCCGAATGGTCTTTGGATTTAACAACGTAGCGAGATAACCAACCGGCGCAATCAATGAAACGGACAGGATACCAATGACAATGGTGATTGAATATAATTTGAACAATCTCTCACGTCTTGATAACACAATGTTATCCCAAATGATATCGTGTGGTGCTGGGGCCAATCTAGTGATCAAGTGATGTACTTGAGGATCCAACACTGCCTGAGCAGCCATCTGCGCCGAAGCAGCGGTGTCCATTGTGATGAATGCGGTTGGGGTGGCAGGATAATGACGTTGTCTTGCCCTGAGGATCTCTTCATCGAGCACTTCGAGTTGGTTGGTGTAATAGTCGATTGCATCTTTAGTCTCACCCATAAGCCCCAGGAATCCGGTCTTGATTGTTGGTCTGATGTGTTGGTATGGTTCACCGGATGTGGTCACTGCCCCAGTTGAAAGGGAGTATTCTTGGATAGATCTGTAATCGTCATCATCTGGGAAGGAATCGATGGTGTTGTTACCGATATCCTCATCCGATGCATCGTTATCATCATCATTGTCATGATACTGGGCTGGTGTCCCTTCTAAACGGAATGACTCCCGGGTTCTTCTAACTGGTAAGTCTTGTCTTGAGTCACTGAAGGCCAATGGTCCTAGATATTCAGCCCATTTCTCCTCCAGTGTATAGAGCACTTTTTTTCTTTGTTTGAATAGTCTATTGAGTGGTTTCCATTCTCTGCAAATGGTTATTGAGGAGACTTTTCCAATGTTCAAATCTTCAATGTGTTTCTTCAGCTTTGTGGACTCTCTCAACTCTGGTGGGATACCCGACAATCTGATCGTTCTATCTGTGATAGAGTTCTGTTTCCCCAAGTAATCCTGTCTCACCTTCATGATGTACTTTGTATGCCTTATAAGCATCACCAATGTGAGGTAAGTGAAGATGTAGGTAAACAGCACATATACCCATAGATACGGTATATCCTTGCTTGTTTTCTTCTTAACCCAGGCCATTATGGCATCCTTCCCGCTCAGCTCATCTCCTTCATCGTATCTCCCAGTGTAATGGAACCTCACGGGCGTGATCACCGCTAACGATAACAAGCCCATCACCAAAAGCAGCTTGATGGCGTATCTAAACACATTCAGAAAGACAAAGGCATCAAGCCCCGCGTGTTCCAGAATATCCTCCTCTTTGATGCGGAACACCACAATGGGTACCCATCCAAACATGGACTTTACAGGGAGTGACGGTAGCCCAGTGCGTCTGCTGAAGCGAGAGGCATACAGCTTAGACCAGGTGTTTCTGAGGATGCAGAAGGCAATGAAGGCGGTTAACCCCAGCACAGCGGCAATGAGCAGCTGGAATTGCGCCACACGGACTGTGGGTCTTCGAAGATCCACATTACCATCGGAATCGTTAAACATATGTGGTCGTCTGGTTGTGTATGGCTGTGAGAAAGGGGGCCCCTGGCTTGTTGGCTTGTGACAAGTTAAGGATGGCTGGATTTATCGAGCACCTTCGGCTGATTATGTAACAGGGCATACTGCAATACATAAGGGCCAGCCGGATACGAAGTTGTTAGAAGTGTTATGGTATTTATCAAGGAATATTAATGCGTATTGTATTGCTAGTTGTAATTCTTTATTTGGATCATGGGCTCCTAGTTGATTTGTTGGGAGCTGGTCCGCGTGGAGGTTCCATCACCTCTATACCTTCAAACACCTCAAACACCTCCTCAATGTCACTATCACCATCCAAATTGCACTTTGGTCCCAAGTAGTGATATTTCTTATACACGAAGAAATACACCAGAGACATTACCCAGGCAGAACCGTTGACAAAGACGGTATAATTCATGGTTTCCCTTGTGACATGTTTATTATCTGGGAAGCAACATATTACAATGGTGAACATTTGGAATCCGATGGAGACATAGTTGATGCTTCGACTCCAGAATGGTCCAAGATAGAATTTCCCTGGACGGAATCGCACATCTGAGGTGGCAAATCTCAAGAATTGTGGGGTGAACCAGGAGACGTAGTTTCCTAGGACTGATAAGGAAAAGAGGGCATTAGCAGCTATTGGACCAATTAATGTGAGCATACCCATTATAATGGCAAAGGCTGCACTGAAGAAAATCGCCCTGATTGGTGATTGGAACTTTTCATTGACCGTTTTGATGAAATTGGAGAATGGTAAACCGTCATCTCTAGCAAATGCCCATAATTGTCTTGAGATAGCAACCATAACATTAGCAGCCATTAAGAATTGTCCAAATGCGATAATGACCATCAATAGTATAGACCAATTCTTGCCCAATGAATCAATAAATATCTGTGCTAATGGTTGTCCAGTGCTTGAATTCAACAAGGTGTCAATCTCAGGGGTCATGCAGAATACAATAGCAATGTTCACAAACAATCCGAGGATCCAACAGATGAAAATGGAGCTCATGATTCCCCTTGGAACGGATGATGATGGATCTTTAGCCTCTTCCGACATGTGTACACATGAATCAAATGATCCCAGGGTCCATAATCCCGAGATTAATCCAAATTGTAAGAAACTCCACAATGATGGCCAATCACTTCTGTTCTCGAATGATGTGAAAACGTAGGATGGCTTGTTGAATTCAACTCCGTTATATGCGTTCCCCATTGGTAAGATCACAATCATGATGAAGATCAATAGAAAATTGATGGATATGGAGACGTTTTGCAGTTTATCGATACTCTTTGACGAGAAGATTGTGACGACTATTTGAATAGCGATACAGATCACAAACACAAAGTATGTTAGCTCGCTGGTGATCTCAACATCTTCAAAGATCATATTCAAACATGCCAACACCTGTACCGCCAACCCATACGTGATGGAGCAAACCGCACCAGTCAATGCCAATGAATTCGTAATCCCAATAAAGAAAGACAATGGCACTTTCCAGCTTTTTGGAGCAAAGGTATAAGTCCAGAAATACAGCCCACTCGACGTTGGCAGAGAACTTGCCAACTCACTCATCCCAACCCCAATTGCCAATAGGAAAATCCCACTGAGAACCCACCCCCAGATCAGCGATACTGCCCCACCTTTCAAGCCAATGGAGATGGTGGAGGCAATACTAGGCACGAGCCCCATGATAGAGAAACTCAACCCAAACATGTCGCGTGCTGTGTATTTCCGTTCAAGTTGTTGTTTATACCCCATCGAGGCAAGGATCTCGCCATCGAAGGAGCCATAGTCCGCAGGGTAGTCGGACGGTGTTGATAGGAGATAAGATTCCTCCGACCCTGTGCCTTGGGCCATGGAGGATGAGGACATTGTTGTTTAGTGTGATGTATGAGTTGCCTGGAAGCGTGAGTGAATGGCGATGAATCTTCTAGAAGTCTACGATTGATCAGATAGAGGACCGTGATCGAGCTTCCGATTCGGGAGGCCGAGAGATAAGGGAGATGACTCCGCGGGGAAATCCACAGCGATAAGCCATTGGGACTTAGCACTACAAAGTTTCAATTCATATTTACATGACATCTATATGTCTAACTATCATATATACACACGACCATTAATTAACAAATTCCATTTCCCCCCCTTTGGAGAATTTTCAAATAACTTCATTATAGCATGATAAAAGTTCATAAAACTGGACTAGAACCGAACAAGATTATATCAGTTCTTACGGTTCTCATCAGTTTCTGGATCTGAATGATTGATTTCCTCTACCTTCCCATCTGTTTCCTCCTTGACTTCTGTTACCACCGTCTCTGTTTTGGTAACCGCCATCTCTCTTTTGATATCCACCACCTCTGTCACCTCTGTTGTTGTAACTTCCTCTTCTGTTGTTTCCGTAGCTGTTTCCGTAGTTGTTCCCGTAGTTGTTTCCGTAGTTGTTTCTTCTATTGTTTCCCCCTCTTCTGTTACCAGAGTCACCTCTGGATCTCTCAACGATGGTTGGGTCATACTCTATACCATCACCGAGATCAAAGTACTTTCTGGACTCATTTGGATTGAGACCTAACACGGCTGTAGCGAATCTGTAGGACACTGGTGGTCTAGCAGTCTCATCTTGTTCAAATTTTGCGTATGCCCTTTGGAACTCAGCGAAAAGATCACGGGTCTTGAGACGGTATGAACCGGCAACACCCTTGGAGAATCCAGCAAGGGATTCAATGACTTGGGGCAATGTGAATTTATGTTGAGCAGCCTCCTTAACACCGGCAATATTTTCCTCAATCAAAGCATCAGCCTCATATGTGGACTTTTCACTCACGTTGATACCTCTTTTTTCCAAAACATCAACGAATTTAGACTCAGCCTCGGTAACAATCATCACGGCACTACCATCCTTACCACCTCTGGCAGTTCTTCCGATTCTATGAACGTAGTTTGTCGCATCCATTGGCAAACCGATTTGAACAACGTTAGTGACGTTTGGGAAATCCATACCACGGGCACCGACATCTGAACAGACCAAGACACCAGAAAAGGCTTTGCGGAAATCCTTCACAGCACGATCTCTTGATCCTTGTTGCATCTGTCCGTGGAGTTGATAGGTGTTGAATCTGAATTTTTGGAATTTGAGTCTCAATCTAAGAATCTCATAGAAGTAACTGACAGATTTCACAGTTGAGAGGAAAACAATCGCTTTGAAATCTTTTGGTTTGGAAGTGGCTTGTTGTTCGATGAAAGTGGTGGCAGCAACGTATGATTCAAAGAAATCTTTTGTAAGGATCAAGGATTGATCAATCTTTTCATGGGTCTCTGGGGCATTTGGATCAACGGTGTCGATGAATTCGAATCCTGGTCTCAAGATTCTGCTGGAGAAGTCGTAAACTTCCTTATCTAAAGTGGCAGAATAGAGCATAGTTTTCAAATCTGATTTATCACCAGCCAAGTTCTCCTTCAAGATATCAGTGACTTGAACAAGTTCCTCTTTGAAACCCTCACCGAGTAAACGATCAGCCTCATCAAGAACGATACAACGTAACCCTTTGAAAGCCTTAGCGACATCACGTTCTTGGATCATATCAAGTAAACGACCGGGAGTGGCAACAACGATCGATGGGATTGGTCTTCTGCCGTTGAAGGCTTGAAGTTGTCTGAATCTGTTCTCACCACCCACTAACGTCTGGACGGTGAATTTGTTATTGGTATGCTTGACCATCTCTCTGTAACGGACAACCTTATCGAGCTCATCTCTGATTTGGAAAGCCAAATCACGGGTTGGAGCAACGATAATACTTGAGACTCCTTGGTTCTTTCCATGGCCGGCTCTGAGTGCCTCTTCGATCAATGGGATACCGAATGCAAGGGTCTTACCGGTACCTGTCTTGGCCTTTGTGATGAAATCTTTATTAGTGGAGATGACAGGGACTATGGACTTGGCCTGCACTGGTGTGAGCTTGTGGTAACCCAGACTGGAAAGGGCACTGTGGATTGGTTTCTTGATGATTCCCTCTTTGTGGAGGTAGTGGATCGAACCGTGCTCTGCAGGTTCCCCAGCTGGTGCTGTAGTTGTGTCTTCAACCTTGAGCTCATCTCTCACGATGTTGGCGGTGGAGAATCTGAGAGCTTGGGCACGCAGGAACGTACGTGGCGCAGAGGCCTTAAGCATTTGGATTCTGAGCATCTTGTCGAGAATCTAAGCAAATGACGTTGAACCTGGTTATGTTTTCCTCAAATCAGTAGAAATGATGATGCACTACAGAAAGATATCTGAAAATTTTGCTGCCAAACAAAGCAAATGTGGCCCCCGGCCAGATTTTTGGCCTGGCCGGAGAGAAGACATATATGGAGAGACTGAAGAGTAACAAACAAGTGAGTGTGTATGTCAAAGAGAGTACCAAGCTGTGTCAAATGAGCAGAAACCAGGTGATATCGAGAGGGTTCGCAACCTCAGCCAAACTCTTCCACGAAGGATGTTCCACAGTGCCGAAGAAGTTCGCTCCTATCAGACCATCGGCCAAGATCCTTCGCCATCTCAAGTTCACCAGCGTGCTACCATACTCCAGAGGACAAGACATTCAAACACAGTTCAAAGATGCCAACATCCAGTTCAAGAAGATGCTCGCACAGATTTCGAAGAAGAGAAAAGAGATGGAAACGAAAAACCTCATAATGAATGATTACGAAGCCCAGTTGTTGACTAATATCATCACGATGAAGCCTGGACCTACGGTTTTAAGTTTCCAATTCGAGCCTGTCTTCACTGGTGGTCGTCGTGAGAAGAACCGTATCACAGAGGAAAAAATCCAGGACTTGGAGTCATTGGGTTATGAATACATACAGACCCAGAGAGGTGGTGAGATCACGTTCCATAATCCAGGTCAATTGGTGATATATCCAATCTTTGATCTTCAGGATTTCTCGAACCTCACCGTGAAATGTTTCGTCTCCAAGCTTGAAGACTCTGTTATTGGTACGTTGAAGAAGTTTGGTGTGAAAGGTGTCAAAACTGAGAACACTGGTGTTTGGATCGATGACTCCACAAAAATCTCAAGTATCGGTCTTGCTGTCAATAGGGGAATCACATCCCATGGTGTTTCCATCAACGTTTCTAATGAGATTCCCGATATTGAGTCAAAGGGCTCAGTTTTCTGTGGCTTAGAGAAAAAAACCCAAACGAATATTCAACTACAAGTGGGTTCAGAGGTTGATATCCAAGAAGTTGCTATCGAATTCGTAAGACAATTATCAAGAAACCTTGGGATCGAAACAGTTGAATCTGTGGAACTGAATGATTTAGAAATAAATTGATAGAACCTGTATATACACAATATATTTAAACAACTCAAATGATTTTCCATCATTAGAAACGGCACCATTTAAGTCCAACAGTGTAATACCGACTCATTGCAAAACATAAAGCCGAAGCCAAGTTGACACCAGAAGCGTAGACAATCACCATACTATAATCATAGTTGGTGCCCTCACCGATGATAGCACCGGCAATTGGGATCCCGCCCAAAAGACCCAATGATGAAATGGCATATGCTGTACTGTATCGTTTTCCAAAGTCCTCTGTACGACTGATCTGTCCCGTACATGCCGGTGGTAGACCCTGAGTAGCCCCACAGACGAAGCCGTATAGTGAGACAAAGGCATACATGACTTTCATATTAGCGCCGAATGGTAGCCAGATTGCCAAAATAAGGAGCGTGGATGACAAGATGTTGAAAATCACAACATTGAATCTACCCAAGTTGTCTGCTGCAATACCCGATATGTAACGGCCAAAGAATGCTGCTGCGTTGAGGATGGTGATGATAAGGTATGATGCAGTGAGTGACCCTCCGTGGGCTTTAACGTATGATGGTAAGTAGGTGGAGATGACGGTGATTCCAAGCTCTGCGAATGTCACTGCAAGGCAACAGAAGAAGAAGTTTGGTCTGTGTCTTAAAGCGTCATAGTCAAAGCAATCGAGGATATAGATCTTGTAGAAATCCTTAAATGATGTGATTTTCTGCTCATCTTTTCTGAATCTCTCTTGACAAAGGAAGAAGGAAAATGTAAGACACACTGCAAACATCAAACTCAAACTTCTCATTGCCCACTTGAACCCAATATCAGTGAATAATTTCCTCAACATCAACGGGATCACAACACCACCAACACTACCACCGTTAGTCGCCAATGACGCAGCCATTCCTCTCTTCTTCTGGAAATAATGCGATACGACACCAATCAACGGGGACATCAAAATACCATTCCCCAATGCGGCACAGACACCAAGACTCAGTATGAACTGATATACCGTCTCACACTCGGCCGTAGCGAGGATTCCACCACACATGAGCAGGGACCCGGCAAAGATGGGTCTAGCTGAGCCAAATCGATCAAAGTATGCACCAGCTAGAATACTAGATCCGAAAGCAATGAAAAAATACATGGAGAAAATCCACGAGATGGTTGACGTGGAAACGTTCTCCAATTGATTGTTGGAGACGTAGGTCTCAATGGCACCGATACAGTTCATCATGCCGAACCCTGGGATGAATCCGAGGAAAGAGCCCAGGACGACGGAGTATGCCTTCAGTCCACCTTCAGGGTATACGATTTCATCTTGGTCCTCGTCGTTTAGTGTGTTTGGAGTTGTTGCTGTGGATGTGATGGATGAGGAAAATGTGGCCGAGGAGGTGATGATCTCCAATGGGAACTCAGGATCCATGATCAGCGAACTCATTGTGGACGTTTGCTGTGTATGGTGTTCTGTTCGTAAGTGATGTCAGATGTTTAATGTCAAGTTGGTTGTGGGAAATATATCTTTTTCTTTTATCGCTGTGTTGAATGTAGACTTGACGTGACTCATGAAAGATACAGGGCGGTAACTGGTGGGTATTGGCGGGAATTTGGAAAGCGTGGCTTTATGGGTGTCCTGGGTTTGTCGGAGTATCGTTATCGGATACAGACCACTCGCTCATGATCTGACCAAAAGTCACCATCATTATCGATTGTGGCCTTATTTCTTCTTCTTGTCTCCACACTAGGGCGGCGATGGCTTCCCGCGGACCCTTTTTGATCCTTTATGATCCTTCCACGCACGCATGAGAAAACATAATCCCGCTGCATAATTTCCAAAGTACTCGATTGCCCTAAGCTATATCTTATATAATATATTCAAGAAAGACATTGATTCATTGTTTTGTCTATGGTATTATCAATTGATGCAGATAAGAGGAGATTTCAGTGGTGTCCGGGTTTCCTCAACTCGAATCCAATATTGTCCTTCAATTTTTCAATCTTGTATACTTATTAAATGGAAATATGCTCAAGTTCTGTTGAGTACAGTGCAAGTTATTTAGGTTATATATTGTTAAACGAAGTTTATTGTGTATTTCTGCTGATTGTTCTTTTTTTTTGTTTTTTTGAAACTAAAAAGTTGAAGTCTTAGAAATATTATTTCAATCTTCAATTAATGATCTAAGATTAGCTTCTGTTTATCAAGAGAGAGGAAGAGATTTCAAGAAGATTTCAAATAAAGTTTTACTATCCAGAGCCCAACCTGAAGGTATTAAACCAAAAAACAAGCCAAGCAGATCAGTATCAGAACTGAGAATAGCTTTCCACAGAGCGGTCTCGGCCGAGAGATCCCGAGTTGGACGTCCTGGCCGAGCTCATCGAAAAAGTTCAAATAGTTGTGCAACAAAGATCGTCACAGTTATCATGAGGACATTCGGAACCGACCATCTCTCGTTCACAGCCCATACAATGCCAAATCCCACAGCTGAATACACACTCAATCAACTCACCTCCTGGCTCAACTCTGAAGGTGCAGATTGTACCATTTCTCCAATCCTCGAAGTCAAACAGACAAACTATGGAGGTAGAGGTCTCTTCACCAATGACCCTATAAGGAGAGGACAACAACTGATCAAGATTTCACATAGATATCTCTTGAACTTCTCCACCATCCTGGCACACATCACATATCAACAATCGGGAAAGACCACGAATGCTACGAAATTACCACAGGGTTATCGAACTACCAAGGATGAAATCACTGAGATCTACGCACAGTTAGAACTTGCCAAATTGTTGAAGTTGTCATCGATGCAGATCCTGTCACTTTACTTATCCCTTGAGAGAAAGCGTGAAAATTCATGGTGGAAACCGTTCATCAACTCGCTACCAAGCGTTAAAGATTTCGAATCATCACCATCGTACTGGATCTTGAAATCCAACCCAGACTCCATCGATTCCCTTCCCAGATCCACCAAGTCGCACGTTGACAAGATGGTGAAACGCTTCCAAACAGACTACCAAGCAGTGCAAAACATCCTCTCACCATTCGATATCACAATCACGTCGGACGATTTCCTCTGGGTCTGGTTCTGTATAAACTCTCGTTGCCTATACATGGAGATCCCGGAGGCACATACAAGGGAGGATAACTTCACCATGGCGCCATTCGTCGATTTCATCAATCACAGTCCGAATGAACAGTGTGTTTTGAGTATAAATACCCGTGGCTTCTTCGTGTTGAGTTCGTGTACGTACAATGAAGATGAGGAGATCTATCTCTCGTATGGTGGGCATTCCAATGAGTTTTTATTGTGCGAGTATGGGTTCATGCTGGATGAGAATCCTTGGAATGATGTGGATATCACTGAACAGATTGAAGGATTGTTGGATGAGGATCAGGTTGAGTTCTTGAAGGCGAATGGGTATTACGGGGATTATAAGATGAATTTGGAGGATGTTAGTTTCAGAATTGAAGTGGCTTTGGCAGTGAGTTTGGAGAAGGATGGTGTACTGAAGGATAATCAGAGGCTGATGGCGTTGCTATCCGGTGTTTCGGATGGTGCTTTCTACAAGAGAAGAAGTAATGGGATCTTGTTGAATATATTGGAGTCTTCAAAGTCGGAGATTGAGTCGAATGATTTGGAGGAGGGGATTGTTAGAGATCTATTTGCTCAACAGTTGACTATTGTTGAAGCTCATATTGAAAGAATCAGCTCTTAAAAGCTCGTCAAGATTGAGCACTCAGATAAAGGGGTTTGTTCTTCGTGAGGATTAAGGATATAATTTAATGAATGACTAAATTAATTTTATATACTGTAGTGTTGAGGAGTGTGATATCAAATCATTATGTGTTTAGACATTTGAATAACACTTCATTGGGAGGAAAAACAAGCAATTTCATCTCAGAAGTATTGAGAGTACACAAAAGGAATCATACGCATCCCTTAGTGCCTCCATTTGTTATGACTCAACCTGACTTGGCGTCAATACCAAAAGATCTCTTCCGAATAGCATAGGAGTATCTAAAAATGATTATCAATGGAGGCCTATCTTTAACCTTCTGACCATCGTCAAACTCTCACTGAAACAAAACAAATTATTTTGTAATTGAAACCTTCGATCCCCTTTTATGAGCCAACGCAACCTTATCCTCCAACACCCTATTTACAAAACTCACAAATGGCGCCATAACATTTAACTGTCTTGCCCAATAGGAGAAATACCCCGTGGTGTTCATCACCTCAGTCTTATCCCATATTTGTACCTGTCTTCTCAGCTGTGCGGATTCACTCTTGGTACTGTGTAATGTGGAGATACAAACGTCCAACAATCTCTGTGGGTTGAGGATGGAATCTGAGACGGTGAGTTTTGGTGAGGTGGCGGTCACGTCAAGTTTATGGATGATCCGTATGCAGTCATGGATGATATTCGTGAGTTGTGATGATGTGTGTTTCAGGTCTAATAGTTCCCCATTGGAACAGTCATGTAATGCTGAGATTGCCCCGATGGCGGTCTTAATGATCATCTGTTCGTATTGAGCGAGCACAAAGTCAGAATATTTCAACAGTGTGGTGTTCAACCTTTGTGTCTTCTTCAACTGTGATAGCAATTCCGAGTCCGTCGAGTCTAGGGGTGATTCATATGCTTCAACGGTGTGCACCCTCGGTATCTTTGCAATCTTTAATGATCCCTGACCAATGACACCAGATTTATATGGCCCATAACTCCATGTTCTGAAATCGTTCAAACTTTGATATAGTTCCGGTCTTGTCTTTTCATTCGGCCATACGAGTTTCCTTATAGAGTCCAGGTAGGATCTATCAGAGTTCAGCAGTAGGATCTTGGACTCTGGACCCAGGTTCTTCTTGTAGTGGTATAGTTCTGTAACGTCCCGTGGTTTACCGAATGAGCAGATCATCGAGTCCATCGGTGCTAATTCTCCATCATCAAACTGTGGCGCAGTGCAGGCACTCATGAGTTGCTTGGTATGGACGTATGGCGATTGGTTGTATCCGTAATCGGTGAGTTTGAGGGTGGAGTTCTGGTTCAGGAAGAGTCGTAGTGTTCGATCACTCTTCAACATGTATACGATCTTGGGCACGGGTTGTGGTTGTTCGGGGAGCAGTGCTAGTTCCATGGTGACCAGGTGTGTGACTGCATCACGGGCCCTTCCGAGGACGTATACTGGCTTGGACATTATGAGATCTGGTCCACAGATGGTGTTTTAAGGACAGCTTGGTGGATGTAAATTTGGTTCTCCAGGATGAGCTAAAAAATTCGGGGCGGTCCAAACGTAAAACGCATTCGCGGCGAGGAAGGATTAACTTCAGCTCGTGAGCTCTATAATAACAGAAAAGTCCACCAGTATCCGAAAACTATTCTTTCAAGAATCAAAATTCTCACTTATCATCTGGCCTATCTACATCAGAATCAGAATAATAATGTGTTGTATCCTTCACATCCCTCCCCACATCGGTTTCAAATGGGCCAAAAGTCCGAGTTAAAAGAAGATGTGGAAAATCTGAGCCCACAATATGGAGTTCAATACTCATGACAATGGCTCCCCCTTTTGGAAGGAATGAGAGTGGCATTTTAAGAAGTCCTCCGGACAACTCGAAAGTTCTAAGGGTGCTGATATCAAAAATGTAAGGCCTCAAAAATCAATGTCTCCATCGATGGGAGATATACTCCTTCTAAGATATTCAATGGTTCATGACGATATCTGAGAAAGCCTATGAGTCGCAGAGTTCTCAAATGTTTGAAAGTGCGTTTAGGAAACGTGTAAAAAATGGCGCATCCGAATTTTCTTGCAACCTCACTCTGGTCCCTTTCAATACTGTGATTGACTGTAATTCTCAAACCTTTCAAATTAACAAGTTTTGAAAGGGCAGTATCAATGGACTTTGGAGAATCATGAAGGAAGGTCATGGTCAAGTTCTCCAACTGTGGTAGATTCAAGCACGGGAGTCTGACTCTTTTGCCAAAATTGTAATCGAAAGTTATGGTTAAAGTTCTGACATTGAAAAATTCTGCAATGAGTTCACAAATGTCAAACAAGTCCCATCCTGTTCTCATTGTGATCTCTAATATGTTACATTCTGAAAAGAAAAGTGTGGTGGATCTTGCAATTTTTAAAGAACAGTTGAGAGTAATGATTCTTGGTCTCAAGTTATTCAAAGAGCTGAAACTGGATTTAGTAGTACGTCTGTAAAACCTTGGATGGTTCTCCGAGCTGGTGGTTATTTCTAACTGTTTAGTGTTTTTGCAATTATTGAATGAATTCTTAATGTGAGGAAATCTATAAAGGAAAGTCAAGTCTAGAATACTTGACTCGATGGGATTAAATTTGATAATCTGTGGCTTCTCTAATTCCATAGAAGGTAGTTGACCTGATCCAACAGGGACATCTACCAATTCTGGACCGAATGTAAACCTTGCGCTACTACAACGAAGATCAAAACCTAGAGTAACTTCTTTCAGTGAGTGTATAACATAACAGTTAACCCTAGAAAGCTTTTCCATTGAGATATTTCCCATCTCCATAGTGCCAAGTCTAGTATCATCCTCAGTAGATCTCGATGTAGTGAAAGCATTGAATGTTCGGTTCAAACCAACCGAGATTGCCATCTCTAAATTCACAGTGAGAGTGCTAGCACTATCAAGTGTTTCTTTTGTAAAAGATTCTATCAGCACCTTAGCTGTTTTGATGTTGAATAGTAAGATTCCAAGGATATAGGGGCAGTGTATGGCTGACTGGGATGGATGACCGTTGATATCGACAAAAGTTACTCCTTTAGCTTCCTCATTGATAGAATCAAGCTCAAACCCAGCATTGTGGTATCCAATTTCCAGATGAGACATCACACCATTAAATATAACTTTTCTACCCTTTTTCGCCATTGTATTGATGAAAAGTGAAAGCGCAAGTGAGATAATACAATCTCATGCTTCTTTCGACACCATCGATACTAAAATGGATAATCCAACTCTCATCGGTTTTGAACTGTGGATATTCGACCTTATTTTGAAATATATCCAGGTTCAATTCTTGAACATTTGGTTCACGCTTATTTTTCAAAAGATCACTCCATATGGATCCAGTTCCACCAAGACCTTTTAAATTCATAAGGGTACGGCACTCCAGAATATGAACAGTGAGCGCCCTTCTTTCAGTACGAGTCCCTTCGAATGGGACCACTTTAACACCATCCATACCAGAAGATTGCTTCTGTATTGGAATGCAGTCAAGGAGTTTTGTACTGCTGAAACCTTCATAGTTGAGAATTGTGAAAAGGTGTTAAAGGTTCTTTACTGTCATCAATGATACCAAATCATCGAAATCTCTTACTTTAATAACGATCTCATATTGTATTTCTCGAGGCAGTTGAAGAAACTCTGGACGCATCAAGTTCAATAACTGCATTTGTTTTCTCAGATGATCTGATACTGCTTTCCACTTCTTAGCTGGTGGACCATTTTTGTGTTCCATGGTACTCATATTGATACAGTCAAGAGCCAAGTGATGATGTTCAATTGAAAGTTGACAGGGTATTTACATTAATTGAAAGGCAAAATGACATAAGAATAGCAAAAGATTCTGAAATCTCTAATTAATCCTGGATCCATGATCCAATAGGCTCAGAGCCCTGACAACGGTCAGTCTGGATGGGTAAACTTTATCGATATTGAGTTCTTTTGACACATTCGGATTTTCCGGCAGATTTCCGAAACTTGGCACGTGATGTAAGCAGGTGTGACTGAGTTAAATTCAGAATTTAAGTTTTTCGAAAGGGGCAACTTGGCCGAGTGGTTAAGGCGAAAGATTAGAAATCTTTTGGGTTTACCCGCGCAGGTTCGAAACCTGCAGTTGTCGTCATTTTTTTGCAACTTACATTCATGAGTTCCATGTGTACAAAAACTTCCTTGTTAGTGTATGTGCTTGGTGGTACTCATTAGCATTTTTCCCGAGTATATATTTGAAGGTAGTACAAGGGTGTGTGTAAAGGGTCATTAACATTTTAAAATGTATAACAAGCATGAAGCAATGAAAGTCTATCGAAGTAAAATCTGTCCAAAAAGCATAACCAACAACAGGACAATGGTCAATTTCACCAAATCATTTCTAATCTCCTTATTCTGCAATTCTTCATCCTCGTATTTTTTCAACTTTGTCTTCGATTCATCGTATAGTTTCTCCTGTAGCAACAACGCCTCTTTCAAAGATTCAATCTCGAGGTCCTTTTCATCTTTCGCTATCCGGGTCTCACTTTGTAAGTTCACGTACCTCAACTCCTCTGCTTCCAATGCGCGTTCTAGGTCCTGGATTTGTTTGAGGAATTCGGACGTGATAGTTTCGTGGTCGGGTTCATCTCGTGGGATGAACATGCTTTCTTGATGATCGCTCAACTCTGTGCGTAATTGATCAATCTGGATGGATTTCTCTTGGAGTTGCAGTTTCAACTGTCTATGCTGCTCTTTATACTTCTCTGCTCTTGCTTCAGCTTTTGATTTCGCTTCGGTGAGTGTGTTTTCCAGTTTCAAGTAATCAATTTTTTCCTTCTTTTCACTCTTCAACTGTGATTCATAACTCTCAAGGAATTGTTCCACCGATGCCAACTTCATATTATTCATCTTTTCCTTGTGTAATTGATTGATCAACAACCGTATGGATTGAACCAGATTCGAACTTGTTCCAATGTTATTATTCACAAAGATCCCCGTGAGAAAATCATGATCCATCCCCAAGGCCACATCTTCCAAATCTCGTGAAATATCACCAAACATCGCAGCATCGAATGGGTTCAACTCTTCAACACCAACTCTTGACGAATCATCACCACTCCCATCTCCAGAGATATCCATTATTAACTTCTCGAGATCGGTAGAAGAATCGACGGGGATAGTGAGTACACTCTCCACCAAACAACTGATTCTTCTATGGTAAGTTTTCTTAACTTTTTCATTCTCAATATCGATACCCAAATCGATAATATCATCCACATGCAACTCTCTCTCCTCCAACAACTTTTCATTATTAACAAACGTACCGTTCGCGGAATGATGATCCCGAATCATGGGCTTCCCGTCCTTGATGTATAAAACTGCATGCTCTCTCGATATCACGCGTGAGTCGAAATACCCATTGAATATACTCGGTGTGCGTTGTTGGGAATTCGGTCTCCCGAGCATCAAAGCATCCGGTGCCTGAGGGATCTGGAGCGTCTTCTTATCAAACACTTCATTCTGGGAGAGAAGCACAAGGATGTGTACGAACGGTTCTCGCTGAATGGGGTATGTTGGGATCGGCGGCCTTGACGAAGAGGCTGGTGGTTTCGGGTTGGTAAGGAGTGGGTTGGCTTTTCCCAGCACTCTGGAGTTTGATCTGGATCGTCTTGTTTTGGAAATAGCTGGCGGGAAGGGTCCGGTCGGTATTCCATTCGTGGTGTGTGTTGTAGTTGTGTTTGATCCGTTTGATCCGTTTGATCCACCTGATGTATTTGAACTATTTTGTGATGAATGTGATCGGACTGATGACGCACCATTGGACGTTTCGTAATTAATAGGCAAGTCCATCGGTTCGAGTGTCTTTATATTGTCTCGATCTATCACTGGAATTGACCTTCTCCGGCCTTGTTCATTGTTAGATTCCGCATCATCATCATCATCCAGTATGAATGGATCAAGGCTGTTTGCCGATTCAACATCCATCTTACTCATGCTTTTGAAAAGATCCTGATGATGTGTCTGAATATGATGACTGCTGGGCTGTGGGGATATGATGAATGCTATGCGATGCGATATGTGTGAAGTGAAGCGATGCTGGTGATTGTGGAATTTGTTTATGTGTACACAACAACAATGCGCCTTCGTGAAATGACAACCTTTGATTTCCTTTTGGGCGCCGTAGTGTGAGGCGGTAACGGTGTGGATGGGAACACAATCAAAAGAAGGTCCGAAGGATGGCGTTGATTGGAATGCAGTTGATTCAGGTGACACTTTGTAGGGGTTCGTATACAAAAATCGCGCTCCAACCAAGGTTATCACTTTCGAGGGGCCGAATATTGCCACAGGGGGTAAATTCCGAGGTGGGGTTGGCTACTCTGGTGCACTTTTATACACTTTTAAGGATATTGATGGGGTCTCAACTTCTGATTGTCTTCCTAAATTCATTTATTTGTTCATTAAACAAGTCTGGTGTGCCAGATGGGGGGTGTATCACTTACCGGAAGCGTCCCTGGTGATCTTGATGATGTTCATCACATCAATCTCATCATTGGAAGAGTTCAGCACCTCATCTTCAGCCCTATTCATTGGAAAAACACGTATTGTTTCATTATTCTGTGTTGTATTATAGTTCTCATTATGGTTGTTATGAATATTGATGTTGTCAAGATGTCCATGGAAGGGAACCTTGATGACCCTTTTAGAGGTTATGGGGATCTCCATGATTGTATCATCTTCAGAATCTTCAACTTGTATGATCTCCTCCATTTGCTTTCCTTGCGCAGTTGGTGTTGGCCCTGGGTTGTTTTGTGTGGGTTCGTCTGTTTCTGATTCGATCGTTAAGACTTCTGGAGATGTGGGTTCTGGTGGGGTGGATTTTGGTAATACTTGGGACAGTGTGATTGGGGAGACGAATGGTCCTATTGGTTGAGAATGATGATTTAGTTGGTGCCAATCATCACTGCGAAGATCACTTGGTGGTTGTTGTGCCAACGTCCATTTACTCTCCTTATCAGTTTGCTCTTCTTCAAGATCACTCTCTAGAAACGAATCCTCCCACTCATCGGAGTTTTGTGAGACATCATGCTCAGGATTATTATTATAATGGAGTTTCTTACCAGCAGTTATCCTCAATTCCAAAGGTCTGTGATTGATATCATTCCATTCTTGAGCGGTGAAGACATCAGCGTAGTGTTTCCTTTCTTGCTTTACCGCCCTTCTCTTAGTCTGCCTAATCCTCATCTGTTTGAATTTCATAGGTCTCCCACTCAATCTCATGGGTTTGCTATCCAGTTGAACATCCTTCTTCTGTCTTTCTGGAGGAACGTGGACAGCTTTGGAGACCTTGGGTGTGGTCATCATGGGTACGGTCTTGTTTCTGAAGCGTTCCCTCAGGGATGACTTGGTGGTGGAGCGAGCCTCATCGGTGGCTATGTCGTCCAGGCGGGACTGTATCTGGGTGGAGAGGAAGACGTCCTCATCGGCCATGGTGATGACAGCTTACAACAGTGGTGTTAGCAGGCCCGCAAAAGCTGCGCCGGAAATCTTGGAGATTTTGATTTTCAGCGCGTAACTCTTTTCGCGTTGCACTTCGTGTTGACACCACACAAACAGGCACAATCGCAGGCACTGACACCATGCCCACTTCCAGCATGGACTTCGACTCAGACGTTGAGGTGATCGACGAGACCGAGTTTACAACCACCCCTTCTACCCAGGCTACCGCCACGGCACTTTCTCAACCCATAATCCCAGCCATCGAGGTCAAGGATCCAATACTCTCAACTCCCGCAAAACCACTGAAGGAGTCAAATACACCCAGTGAGAAGAAGATGACCCCGAAACAACTTCAGAGGATCAAGGAGAGAGAAGAACGCGAGGCCAAGAAACAACAGGAGAAGGAAGCCAGAGAAAGGGCCAAAGAGGAAGAAAGAAAGTTGAAAGAGCAGAAAAGACTGGAGAAAGAACTCGAGAAGAAACAGAGAGATGAGGAGAAGGAAAGGCTCAAGAGAGAGAACGATGCCAAGAGGGAACAACAGAAGAAGGATATGGAACTAAGAAAGGAACAACAGAGGAAAGAGCGTGAAGAGAAGGAATTGCGCAAATTGAAGGAAAAAGAGGAAAAGGAGAAGAAACGACTCGATGAGAAACTTCAAAAAGAAGAGGAACTCAAGAAGAAGGAGGAAGAGAAGAAGTTGAAAGAAGAACAAGAGACAAAGAAGAAAGAAAAGCTCAAGATTTCCAATTTCTTCAAACCACGAACCACAGTGAAATCCACACCAATACAACCAATCATCAAACACAGCGATGACGGTTCTGAATATCAAACTTTTTTCAAACCATTTTTCATCAGAGAAGGCACTTCACTCCACACACCCAAACCAACCACCACACCATCACAATTCGAAACCACACTCAACACAACATCATCATCAAACACTTTGAAAGATTGGTTCAAGTCTCAACCATCCCCATCGAGAACAACCCAACCCACAGCACAATACATCAATGAGAATCAATTGGTCGGAGTGCCGATGGCTTTCAAATTCATCAAATTCTACGAGAATGTCAAGACCTACAACGGGACGTTCACCAACCTTTCCAATTCGCACCACCTTGGTCGTGATCACCTACGAGAACTCCCGGTGCTCATAGACTTTGACGATGAGGCCGGTGAGGATGAGGAAGGGTTCGGCGAAGATCTTGATGATGAAGATGACGATGACGAGGACGAAGACGAGGAGATGGATGAGATGGGTGATTTCCTAGAGGAGGACCAAACCGAGCAGAAAAGAAAGATATCGGGTCCCTTGATCCCTATAATCCAATGGTGGGGGTCTAGCGCTTCAACCACAGGCAGGATACTGGATGCGCCATTGGCACAGATTGAAATCATCAAGAGTGACGTCTCCTTCCCGATCGATCCATACGCGGACTATTGGACCCCAAGCACAGCGCAGCCCACGACGGAGGAACAACCGAAGAAGAAGCAGAAATCTCTAATCCTGGACCGCACGGACTTGGAAACGTTTGCGGCCAAGATCCATCATTGTGACTTCACGATCCCAACGATGGTGGAGATCCTAAAGAAGGAACTACCAAACTATACAAAGGCCACGATTGAAAACACCTTGAGAAGCTTTGCTACGAAAGTGGGGGCGAAACAAGGAGAGAAGAAATGGGAGGCCGACCGCGGATTGATTGAGAAAGCTGTTGCTGAGAGTGTTTGATGTGTGATGTACTGAATTATGACCCTTACGCTTCTATGAGCTAGTAGACCAAAAGCGGATGCGCCCGATCTGTCCGGATTGGGAAATGTAATTGGACGCGTCGCATTTTTCCAATTGGAAAGACACTTGTTTTCACTTATCCTCAAACACGCTACCCAACACTCCACCCTCAGCACAGACCGTCCCACCCCAAGATGAGCTCACCAGATTCAAACCCAAACAGCGACTCACAACAGCCTGTCCCCTCATCCCCTCTCTTTGTGGCTCCATCTTCAGAACCAACCCAGGAACAACGTCCTACCAAGGCCAGCAATGAGGTCAGTTCACCACTATTCTTCCCATCGTCGCAAGGTGGATCACAGACCAACAACACATTTGGGTCCCAGCAGCCTGGTATGAGTTCCCCATTGCACTATTCTTCGAGTTTACCACCATCGGAAGTACGTGTCCCAAGGACCGATCGTACCGATCTCGCATCTGACATCCGTTCAGACATGAGTACCAGACGGAGAACGGAAAACCTGAGACATCTGAGAGGTGACATCCATAGCTCGGACTTGAGCTCTCCAAGACGTCGTCGTGAGGTGCCAGAGGATCCTAATAGACAGAACGCGCCTTCTTCGAGATTGAACAGTGGGTTCTCCAACTTGGACGAAGGTGATGAGCAGGATAACGTCAGGGTCATTTGGGGTACGAACGTCAGTATCAATGATGTTGCCAATAACTTCAGGGATTTCCTCATGGGTTTCAAACTACGTCATAGGAAGACGTTGGATGGTGAAGTGTTGGATCCATTGACCGATGAGGCTCTCTACTACGTTGAGCAGTTGAATGAAATGAGAAATTTAAACACGACAAACTTGAACTTGGACGCCAGGAACCTTTTGGCCTACCATTCCACAAGAAGGTTGTTCAACCAATTACAAGATTATCCACAGGAAGTTGTCCCAATCATGGATCAAACGATCAAGGACTGTATGGTGCAATTGGTGCTGGATAACGATTTGGATTACAACGTCAGTGAGATCGAGGGAAGTCTTTACAAAGTGAGACCATTCAACGTTTCGACACAAAGGGATATGAGACAGTTGAACCCACAGGATATCGATAGACTGGTCTCTATCAAGGGTATTGTTCTTAGATCCACCTCTGTAATTCCAGACATGAAGAGTGCCTTCTTCAGATGTAACGTGTGTGAACATACAACCACCGTTGACATTGATCGTGGTGTGATCCAAGAACCATCAAAGTGTCCTCGTCCAGCGTGCGCGCAGCCAAATTCGATGGTGTTGATCCATAACAGATGTACTTTTGCCGATAAACAGATCATCAAGGTCCAGGAGACCCCGGATAACGTGCCTGATGGTCAAACCCCACACTCGGTTTCATTATGTGTCTATGATGAATTGGTCGATAGTGTGAGACCCGGTGATAAAATTGAGGCCACCGGTATTTTCAGATCCACTCCAGTGAGAGTCAATGCTAAGCAACGTATGATCAAGACGCTATTCAAGACGTTTTTGGATGTTGTTCATTTCAAAAAGACCGATGCCAAGCGTTTGAACGTTGATACTTCATTGAATGTCGAGAACACCATTGCAAGAAATCAAGACGTTGAAGAGACGAGAAAGATCACGGAGGAAGAGGTCCAGAAAATCACACAGATCTCCGAGAGACATGACGTCTATGAATTATTGGCAAGATCGTTGGCTCCAAGTATATATGAGTTGGATGACGTGAAGAAAGGTATCTTGCTGCAACTATTCGGTGGTACTTCAAAGAAGTTTGTGAAAGGTGGTAAATACAGAGGTGATATCAACATCTTATTATGTGGTGATCCATCCACTTCCAAATCGCAAATCTTACAATACGTCCACAAGATTGCCCCAAGAGGTATATACACATCTGGTAAAGGTTCCTCTGCCGTTGGTCTTACCGCATACGTCACCCGTGATATCGATACGAGACAATTGGTTTTGGAATCCGGTGCGTTGGTGCTCAGTGATGGTGGTGTTTGTTGCATTGATGAGTTTGACAAGATGTCCGATACCACGAGATCCGTGCTCCATGAAGCTATGGAACAACAAACCATCTCAATCGCCAAGGCTGGTATCATCACGACTTTGAACGCTAGAACGTCCATTTTGGCATCTGCTAACCCTATCAATTCGAGATATGACCCAGAGTTACCTGTGACGAAGAACATTGACTTGCCACCGCCACTTTTATCCAGATTCGATCTCGTCTACTTGTTGTTGGACAAGGTTGATGATCGTGCTGATCGTCAATTGTCAAAACATATCACCAGTATGTATTTGGATGATCTCCCAGACCATGTGTCAGAGACGGAGATCTTGCCAGTTGAGTTCTTGACATTATACATCGGCTACGCGAAAGAGCATTGTCATCCAAAACTTACACAGGAGGCCAAGGATGAATTGGTGAAGAACTACGTTGATATGCGTAGACTTGGTGATGATTCCCGTGGTGATGAGAGAAGAATCACAGCAACGACGAGACAATTGGAGAGTATGATCAGACTTTCAGAGGCGCATGCCAAGATGAGACTCAGTGCAACCGTTGAACTCAGTGATGTGCAAGAAGGTGTGAGATTGATCAAGAGTGCTATTAAAGATTACGCGATGGATCCAAAGACCGGTAAGATTGATATGGACTTGGTTCAAACTGGTCACTCGGCCGCTGAGAGAAGAATGAAGGAGGATCTCAGTAAAACGGTGATGAGATTCATCGACGAGCACGTCACGGGAAGTATCAACTATCCACAGTTGTTGAAGACTTTCAACGAACAGTCACAGATCAGTGTCGAGAACGTTGAGATGGGTGAAGTGTTGAACCAATTGGTGGCGGAAAATAAGATTGCTGTTAATGGTGAAGGAGCCAGACGTGTGATTCGTCGTCTTGATTAATGGATTTGTTTCAATATATATGTTTTTTTGGAAGAAAAGGTGTAGCTGATAGTGCTGTCTTATTCAAAGAAGAAGCCAACCCCGAGACAATCCCGGCCACACCCGAGATCGCTGACCCTGTTCCAACTTCCCATCCGGCTTCGGCCGCAGCTTTCCCGAAATCGGCTCCACCAAAAAAGCCCGGCGCTCTGTCGATTAATACCAGTGACCTTCAACCCTTGATTTCTGCTACCTCATCTGTTCCCATTACGCTTTGTCCTCACCAAGTGCAATCCATATACAGAACATCGATGCTCCAGTTCGCAAGCAAACAACTGTCCCGCCCATCCACCAGAGCCTTTTCCTCCACCTCCAAGATCATGTCCTCCTTCAGAGTCGAGTCCGATGCTTTTGGTGAATTGAAAGTTCCTTCAGAGAAATACTGGGGTGCTCAAACTCAACGTTCATTGCAAAACTTCAAGATTGGTGGTGAGCGTGAAAAGATGCCAGAGCCAGTCGTCAAGGCCTTTGGTATCTTGAAGAAATCCACCGCCATCGTCAACCAACAATTGGGAACTTTGAAGCCAGAGATCTCCGAGGCTATCCAAACCGCTGCTGATGAAGTCGCACAAGGTAAATTGAAAGACCATTTCCCATTGGTCGTGTTCCAAACTGGGTCTGGTACTCAATCGAACATGAACGCCAATGAGGTCATCTCCAACAGAGCCATTGAATTGCTCGGTGGTGAATTGGGTTCCAAAACCCCAGTCCATCCAAACGATCACGTCAATCAATCACAATCATCCAATGACACTTTCCCAACCGTCATGCACATTGCTGCCGTCACTGAGATCAACAACCATTTGGTCCCTGAGTTAATCGCATTGAGAGACGCTTTACAAGCCAAGTCTGATGAGTTTGCCGACATCATCAAGATTGGTAGAACCCATTTACAAGATGCCACCCCATTGACCTTGGGACAAGAGTTCTCCGGTTACGTCCAACAAGTCACTAATGGTATCGCCCGTGTCGAGGCCACATTGAAGAACCTTCTCTACTTGGCCCAAGGTGGTACCGCTGTCGGAACCGGTCTTAACACCAAGAAGGGTTTCGCTGAGGCTGTTGCTGCCCAAGTCTCCAAGGAAACGGGATTCCCATTCCTCACTGCTCCAAACAAATTTGAGGCTCTCGCTGCTCATGATGCCATTGTCGAGGCCTCCGGTGCTTTGAACACCTTGGCTGTCTCCCTTTACAAGATTGCCAACGATATTCGCTACCTCGGATCCGGTCCACGTTGTGGATACGGAGAATTGGCCCTCCCAGAGAACGAGCCAGGTTCCTCAATCATGCCAGGTAAGGTGAACCCAACCCAAAACGAGGCCTTGACCATGGTTGCTGTGCAAGTGTTTGGTAACCACAACGCCATCACTTTTGCCGGTGCCTCAGGACAATTCGAGCTCAACGTTTTCAAACCAATCATGATCTCCAACCTCTTGAGCTCCATCAGATTGCTCGCTGACGGTGCCAACTCTTTCAGAATCAACTGTGTCGAGGGAATCATCGCCAACAAGGACAAGATCGAGAAGACCTTGCACGAGTCCTTGATGCTCGTCACCGCTTTGAACCCATACATCGGTTACGACATGGCTTCAAAGGTTGCCAAGAACGCACACAAGAAGGGATTGACCTTGAAGGAGTCCGCTTTGGAGTTGAAGGCTTTGACTGAGGAGGAGTTCGATCAATACGTTAGACCAGAGAACATGATTGGTCCAAAGGATTGATTTTACGTCTATATATATATATATTTGTTTAACACTTGTACCGGCGTAAGCCGTGTAGCGTTGATTTGGCGAGTATTACT
>JAJMBA010000084.1:0-33172 GCA_030565205.1 Williopsis galapagoensis
CTTATACATGCATGACTGGTCTTTCTATTCTGAAATTTATTCTCTTCTAACTTACTGAACAAAAGAGAATACGTTCGTATATATCTTAGTTTAGTAATATAATTTATCATTCATAAAAAAAAAAAAAAAAAAAGGAAATTTTTGGCTAATAACTATCTCCAGCTACTCCAGCTACTCCAGCTACTCACTTTAGTACATTCTATAGCAATTTCCAGCACTTTCGGTCAAATTGATGTGGATAGAGGAGATTTTGAGTGTTCTCTCGTTACCCCCGTGTGTAACCCCAAGTCCGAGATGCAAGTGTTGATAAAACGTCTCTCAAATCTAAAAAAGTGCTACAAAGGAGCCAAGTACCCACCAAAGACTTCTTTATTACTCCATATTCATTTTTGGAGTGTTAAATTATGGCTCTATATATGAAGAAAAAAACTCAACAGAAACGATAAGGTCGCCATTAGATTTATTTAGGCGTAATAACGCAAAGGGAAAAGCAGAAGATCCCAGATTATCTTACTACAACAGAAGGCTCCAATTATCGGATGTTGACCTAAAGTATTCAGGGATCAAGAAAGTTGAAGAGTTTTCACTTAAGAGAACCCATGTCAGAAAAGCTGAAAGATTCAAATATCATACAACAAGTACCGATGACTGGAAAGATTGTTGAGATCAGTCCTATAGAGGCTAACAAAATGTGGCCATTAGCATGTAAGTAGAAGAGAGAACCCAAGCCTTCAGTGGAAGAAAATACTTATACACTACAGTGTGAGAAGTTTTTGAAAACAGTGTTGTTTTACAATTCTTCTGGGATGGTTAATCCTTGCCTCGAAAGAGATTATACTGCAATGGAAGAAAGATTAATTGCCCAGCACTACGACATCAAAGACAGATCAAATGAAAGAGATTATGAGATGTCATTAAATGACACTATGCTGAAACCGGTGTTTCATGGTGGTCCTATGTCCAACGCTAGCAAGTTTATGGACGAGCTTGTGTCATTTGTCAACGGGGACGACGAAGAAGTTTTTATCACTAGCGACCTCGCCGATGAGATTGATAAAGAAAGCTTTGATATCGGATATCGTTATGAAGAAAATGCCAAAAGTTCTCAATTTCATGCCATTTTTCCTTGTGAATGGGGAAGGATCAAGAGAAACTTCATCAAAATGTTCGAGTTGTATAGCTGTGAATCGTTATTATGCCTCAGTGAAAGTGGGAAGAATTCGATGGATTTGCAAAAAGTCCACATAACAGAAGCGTTTTCACCAAAGCTGATGACATTGCGTTCATTATAATCATGTATCCATTTCTCAATCTTCCACCCTATAAATGAGGAGAAAACTTTCTTGGGTGACTTAAACAGTTCAAAAGCAAGAACAAGATTCTTGTTCAGATACATCACTGAAAGAGTCTCTGAGCACTTATTAGGATCTAATCAAGATGAAATCTCCGAGGGAGTTGGTATTTCTGATCTCATTCGCTCAAAACCAAGTCATTCTCTTCTTGGCCACCAAAGACACCCCCCATGGCTGGGTAAAGCCGTGATTATCAGAACCTACTGTGATTGGAAAAGATTCATGAAAGGAAGGTTTATTGAGCATGATTACCCAGAGAGAGAGAGATTGATATTTTGCCGAATAGATGGAAGATGTGGAGACTTGCTGAGGCAAAGAGAGTGATCTGATATCATGATCCCATACGAGCTGAGAAAGAAGGTACTTTTGAGGGTATTCTTTGAGGAAATCCGATGAACAGGAAGAGTTAATGGAGGCACTCGAAACTAATTGCAATGTATCGGACATAGCTACAGTGCCTGATCATGAAGAGGAGAGCTACAAAGAGAAGGTGCCTAAAAGACATTCGAGTTATTCCTTGAAAACTCGTGTCAAAGGTTTCAAAAGGTCAAGGAGCTCGGGTGGTACTTCAGTGAATACGATTAGTGTCAAGGAGTGGCTCAGATACGAACAAAAGCCGGTGATCCAAAATGGTACAGTTTTTGATATTCTAAATTCCAGTAGAACAAAAAATATTAATGAACCGTTAATGGTAGCTAGCCAAGTAGTTGAATATCATGTGTGTTTTTGACATTTCGAAGTAGTTCGTAGACAATAACCGGAGTTTAGGGAGTTGCCGGAGATGGAACACCGAAGTCCGGTACGCTACTTTTTGGAATTGTCTATTGACCCCTTGATATCTGGAAAGCTACTGTCTTGTGACTAATCTCATGACATTTGGAGTGAGTGAGATGTCTTAGATAGGGTAGATAGGGTTGGTCTTGGACAATTTTAACCGTGGACCGGTTATAAACTTTCTTGAATATCCCAATGAGGTAAGTTCTCTATCTGAGTACATGCCTTTTGCGAGCATGGCCAACTTGAGCTGCTGCTGCTGCTGCTAGCGCTATTACGATCATCTTCTTCAATGTAAATCTCCATCAAATAAGCGCCACATATTAGTATCTAGCCTCATAATTTGAAAATTATAGCATTCTGTTTGATTTATCATTCCTCAATCAGAGGCAGTTATCACGGACAGACAAGCCATCTCTTCCTAGTAGGCTACAGCTTCACAAGAGGTAAAGACGATCAAATTCTGAAGGAGTGAATAGATCCACTAAGCTTACATTGTTCGACGAATATCAGCATATTGCACATCCACTCATTTCCGAATATGAAGGAAATCGCTTAGCTGATGCCACATCAAACTTTGATATTTTCAGGTTTTGGTCTGAAAACAGGTCGCTATACCCCAAACTTTATCAGGTCGCTGGTATACTACTGCCTCACCGGTTAGCAGCACGTCTACTGAACGCATTTCCAGTGGTGCTCGCTCTCTGTTGAACTTCAACCGTCAAAGGCTCAAACATGAAATGGTTGAACACCTGATGATTGGAACGTCTAATTCTGAAGTAGTGGGTGAGATTTTCGACTCTGAGATCAGTAAGGCTATTGGGCGTGACTGGAAGTATCGTTATGGGTTTGGCAGCAGATGAGGTTTGTGGAATATTTTGTTACTGAAATGTACAATATATGTATAGTATTGCCATTGATGTAGATTAATAACGACAGCACGATTATCTTTCTTGATTAAGGCTTACCCATAGCTAAAATTAGTACGGGTCCTCTACGGTCCACCGGTCCTGGTCCCTGGTCGGACCGGACCAGACCTACATCCAAACGATACGCTTCATCAGTGGGAAAAGATGGAAGAATCAGATTTCGAAAACCTACCACTTGGTCCTTGGACAAAGAAAAAGTTTGACACGATGGTAGAAAAGCAATATGTTCGCAATTGTTTGAGACTGAAAAAAATCGAAACTCTTGGATGGTGTTTCGGCCATTATGACTACTGTCATGAGGTTGGTGACTCGCTTCTCCAGTTGAGCATGAGGTGATTTGTAATGGAAAGTCCATATAGAGGGTTGCTTATTGAATACAATACATGGATAAGTTATATAACCCAGTATCTCGTAGTGCTAAGTAGTTTTTCCTTACTGCACCGTCTGAACAATAGAGTGTTGTCGCCCATTTTTCTGGCGAGGCGGCGGAAAGACAAAATTTTGATCTTTTTGGTGATAACAACACTCCACCACCACCTTTCAGTGGCGAACCCTGATAACCAGTTGTTGGTCTACGGAAACAGCACTTCACGCGTCACATCCAATCAAACAACTCCAGAAATGTCGCTCCCCGGTGTTCTCCAGCGTGGAGACGACTTCCTCAGCGAATTTCCACGCACAACGCCCTGGTGGAACCTAGCGTCCCAGGCAACGTGCCTCCTCTCTGTAGGATTCTCCAAGACAATCCTCAACTTGTTCTACAAGCCACAGCTCCATGGACTCGATAAGCTTGAGGGCGCGCTACAAAAGAGTCGTGAAGAGAACAGGGGTTTAATGACGGTGATGAACCATATGTCCGTTGTTGATGACCCATTTATGTGGGGCTTCCTACCATGGAAGTTCTTCAAAGACGTTGATGATATCAGATGGGGATTGGCTGCTAGCAATCTCTGTTTCTCCTCAAAAACATCAAGTTGGTTCTTCTCGTTGGGTAAGATCTTTGGTACTGAGAGATTCGGTGGTGGTCCATTCCAAGGCAGTATAGATGCTGCCATCAGAGTCTTGAGTCCAGATGACACATTGGGATTACTTTATGATGGACAAAACGACACAAATGATCTATGGTTGAAACAGACGCCGGTCTTCCAAAAGTTCAAAGATCAATACTTGTCTCCAATGATAAGGAAGAAACCATCATGGATCCACACTTTCCCAGAAGGATTCGTTTTACAACTACAAACCCCATTCGAGAACTCTATGAGATACTTCAAATGGGGAATAACTAGACTCATCCTTGAATCAACAAGACAACCAGTCATCGTTCCAATGTTTTCATATGGGTTTGAGAAGATCGCACCAGAATTCGGAGAAAAGGGTGTTTATAACAGATTGATCCCTTCAAACATCGGTGCTGAAGTACACATGCACATTGGTGATGCTATTGATGACTCAATCATTGAGAAGTATAGAAAGGAATGGTTAAATCTTGTGAAGAAATATGGTGGTAAGAATGCCCAAGATTTGAACGAGGAGTTGAAGTTTGGTAAGAAGGCTCAAGACCTAAGATCCAGACTTGCAAGTGAGTTACGTTCCCATGTGGCCAAGATCAGAAATGAATTGGGTGTTTTCCCATTGGAGGACCAGAGATTCAGTGATCATAAATGGTGGAAGGAGTACACCTCTTCTGAAGGTGAAAGTGATAAGGAAGTCAAGTTCATCGGGTTGAATTGGGCTATTAGAAGATTACAAGGGATCAAAGATGATAAGGAATGATTGTATTAATGTCAGTGTATTTTTGTTTATAGAGGAAGTACATAGTTCAGAATAGTATAGTTTTATTCGTGTAAATATCCAAAAAAAAAAGAAAATAAAATTCAAAAAAAAAAGTACAACAATGTAGAAATTACCCTTCAATCGAAACCAGTATATGTGTTTATGCCTTTTGTATTCAATTAATCATCACCCGCAGCTTTAACCAAATCAAAGAACTTCTCCTTTGAAATCTCTGAAATCAACTTATCCTTTTGATCTTCACCAATAACCTTCGTCTTTGAAACTTCACTTGAAGTTTTATTCTGTGTAGTCATCAAAACGTTAAACAATCTCACCACACCCCTCTGTGCAACCTTCTTCAAGTTCTTCTCGTGTTCCAACACTTGTCTGGCAGTGGCATCATCCTTCGGTAGTATATCTCTGATTCTGTCTTTGTCATACACAACCTTCTTCTCGGCCAACAATGCTCGCTTGGCCTTTGCTTCTAACTTCTCACTCTCGGCTTTCTTGATGGTGGTTTTGGAACGTGCAAGAATTGGATCTTTACGATCGTATGCTTTCAATTTAGAATCCAAAATGGATGTGACTGCATTGGCGAAAGATGATGAACCATCATCAATGTTTTTCTTCTTCTTCTTCAGTTTTGGATAGTTAGTCTCATCATCATCTGAGCTATCATCGCTTCCATCATCTTCATCACTTGAATCGGCAACCTCATCGGAACTGACACCTTCCAAATCTAATTCGTCATCCAAGTCCTCATCTGAGATTGAGTCGGATTCCTCATCTGAAGAGGCAACCTCGTCGAGTTTTGGGGTCTTCTTGGCCTTCTTTGCAATGTGGGAGACTTCACTCTGCGGTAATGACACTGTTACTCTTTTCTTGGACATCGTTTGGGTGGTTGTATATGAGTTTACTGTTATTGTTGTCTTGGTTGGCATATCAAAGGAAATCACAAATCCAAAAAAATTTGTGTGCATCGCTGAAAACCCATTTTGGGTAATTTCCGGGCAGTTGCACGTGAAAGTGACCTCGGGTATATATAGTTTCAGTTATAACGGCTGTCCACTTGCCCGGAAGCATACATGAAGCTTATGAGTCAATAAGTCGAATTCTTCAGTATCCTTCTCAGGTATTGAAGGCTTTTTGTAACTTGTATGCGTAGATACAGTCCCAATTTGAGGGAAGATCTAAGTGTCATCCTGAGGAACGGCCCGAAATCTGCCACCGAAAACCCGGACACCCTTCAGACATCACCACATTTGTACAAATGCTCCTCGGGTTGGATATAGTAGGAATTTTCGTCGATTGGATATGGTTAAATAACTAATATTATCTTCTATCAGATTAAAAAAAATTAGAGCTGTTGGGGATATTTTAACATAATTAAGGTTTGGTAATTTTTCACAAGAAAATTGAATTCTGTTTTCTTCTTGAACAATTTCAACTGAAAAATATCAGATTAATTCCGTCTTATTTTCTTTGATAGTGTACAAAATCCTTTACAATCTTCTTATAAAACATTTCAAATCGACATACATACAGTGTTGAATAACATACCTGATATCACACAACAAGCCATTCCATTCATACCTTTCTGTTCAAACCAGTATTGTTAACTTTCGTGGCAAATCTCAACGAATTCACCGTCTCATTCAAATTCTTCTCCAACGGAGAAACGTTAACAAACATCAAAGTCTTTGAGTCCTCCAACAACGAGTATTGTAAAAGATACGTCAGCTTCGAGTTTCTGAATGGGATATGTTTCGAGTTGGAATCTGATAATGCATAAATGACATCACCGAGACAACTTAGTGATTTGTTGATTGCCTGCGTCTCTTTCATTCTGTCTCCAACAACTTGTGATTGTGATACCCTTTCAGAGCCTGCTAGATCGATCAAGTTCAAGACACTTTGGAATGATTCATTTGTAGTTTTATTGGCACCTTGGATACGTATTATGCAAACGGTATGGGAACGTGATGATCTTTCATTTGACTTGGTGGATGCAATAGATCTGTTCTCCAATGCTCTTTGTAATATATCATTCATCTCCTCCGGTTCGAAGAACTGTTGTCTTGTGATGTTTGTAACATATGTCGTCTTTGTATCATGATCATGTTTGATCTCATGTTTCAAATTGTATTTCGTGTCCACATCTTGATCATTATTCAAATCCATGATGTTTTCGTTATAGATCTGTAGAAACTCTCCAAAGATCTTGAAATCCCAATTTTGTTCACTCTTCAACTTATCACAGCTGTTGAAAATTTGTCGTATCGTTAATGGGATAATACCATCATGGTTTGACATGGTGTGGGTCTTACCTGATCCTGTTTGTCCATATGCAAATATACAAACATTGAATCCATATAGTGAACTTTGTACCAACTGAGAAATCTCCTCGAATATTTCAGGGTTTGTATTATCATCTTGAAACACTTTATCAAATTTGAAGCTGTACTTCTTTGATGTACCATTGGATGAAGGTCTTGAGAGTTTGGAATCTGAGATCTCGATCTCCTGTTTGGCTTCATCATTCTCTGGTACCTGAACTTGCAACTTTTTCTCAACCAATTCTGACTGTAAACGAGGTCTTATACGACAGAAGACTCTGATGTTTCCTTTCAATTCCTGGAGCCTATTGTGGACTTTTCTTCTGTTTTCTTCCTCTGAAATGATTTTCTGATCCAAAATGATCTTGTTATCAAGTTTCCACTGGATCTCCTTCTTGATTGTTTCGATTGCCTCCATATGACTCTTGATACTTTCCTGTAATCTTGGATTGTCTCGTTTCAATTGTTCCAGTCGTTCTATCTCACTAGCTGATACTTTTCTTGTTGTGTATAATTGTGATGTCTTCTCATGTTCCAAATCTTTCAAGTCTTGATATTTCTGTTTGTATTCCTCAATGGTTTGTTTCAACTGTTCTATGTCTTTGTCCAATTGTTCTGTCTCATTTTTCAATGACTCTCGAGATGAGGACATGTAAGATCTCAGCTTCTCCTCTTTTAAATCATACGATACCTTCAAGTCTTCCTTAGATTTCTGTAAATTCATATCTTTATCCTCAATTTCATCCTGGTAAGACTTTAGTAGCTTCGAAAGATCGTTCTTCTTCTGTTGGATTTCACCAACTTTGACAGATAGTATCGATTCTATCTCAGTCTTATAAGCATTCTCCATGTTGTATATTGACTCTTTATTGTCCAACTCCATCTGTTTCTTCTTCAATTCAAAAGCACGTTCGAGTTCCTTATGATTTTCCTCTTTCTCTGCGTGTAGTCTGTCTAGTTCATTTCTCCTTATTCTCATCTTCTGCTCCAAGTCAAGAGTCTTCTCTTCAAGGTCTTGCTTTCCCAATTCCGATTGTTGTAACGAAGTACGTAACGTAAACACATTGTTCCGTATCTCAGCCAATGCCTGTTCCTTGGACTCCGTCTCTCTTTTTAAACGTTGAAGTTCCTCTCTGTTGTATGTCTTGGATGATTCTGATGACGGTCTGATCGGCTTTGACTTGGCTGGAGAGCCTCTCATGATCATGCTTGGTGGTGACTTCCGTGGTGAAGTCGTTCCTCTTGGTGACGCCTTTGTAGGCGTTGTTTTCGGTGCTGGGATCGCTGAAGGCCGCACACTTGGGTGCAAATTCTCCTTGTCACTTTCCATCTTAGCCGCTGTGGTAAGTCCTTTGCAACCGTTGTAGATAAAGGAAAAGAAAGGAAGAGAAGAAGAAATCTGAAACATTTCCAAAACGTAAACAAACGCGTCGGAATTGGGCCACGTGACCGTCGGAAATTGAAAAAAGCCCTAATTGCCGGGACGTGATTGAGCTAGTGATATGTGCAATACCAGTATACTACTCGATCAGATATTATTCCAAACTGCATTTCACTCGAATCCAAAAGACATTCCTGGTCATCATACAGGGAATCTAATATATTCTACTGTTGTAAAAAAAAAATAAAAAAAAATGAGTAGACAGTATCTTTGTCTCAACTTCCAATGGGGGTGCAATGCTTCTGCTCAGCCAATGGAGTGCCAAATCACGCGATTTCTATTTGCTCCTGTCATCTTTGAGAATAGCCTTTCGTCCGTGCAATAAGAGCTCATATGGGTCTCTCAATTAAAGCACTGAACCGTTCAAAAGACCTCCTATTCTTATGAATAGTGTCAAAACAAATATGAAAAAGATACTTATACTTATGCTCATAACAACTATCCCAACGAATTCAAGTTAACCACATTTTATGATCGGCAAACACATAGCGAACTCACAACCATGTCCTTCACAGATTTACCCATCGAGGCCCAGTTCAAGATAATATCAGAATCTATACAGGAAGCAAAAGCCATTGGTCCCTTCCTGATCTTCCCCTTCTTAAGGCGCTTTTTCACATTTATCACAATCGGGCCTCAGGAAAGTAGCATGGAGGGATACCACCACTTTTCTAATCTAGCCGATTATTATACCAATTATCCAAGGATCAAGACAAAGGATTTATATCACTACATTATTTTAGCTACTCCATCAATAAGTGATTTGCTGAATGATGTTCAGTTTGCTGCTCTTGTGGGAAGCCTTTGTGATGATGATAATTATAGCCAAATTTCATCAAATGATAGCTCAGAGAGTGGTAACGAAGGTGGCACTCAAGGCTTTTCAGCCATTGGTGAGGAAAGAATGAAAGAGATATCACGTCAAGTTTTGAGCAGATCCCCCGTTTCTTTATGCCTTCCACAGAATACCTTTATCGTTATTCTGAGGGAAGTATGTCCAAAAAGTCAACCTTCACCAGTACCTATCATTGATATCCCAGAATTTGCATCTGCTTTCACAAGTAGTGTTGCTAGCTGTGGTTATGGCATCATAATTTTGCAAGCTCCTCAATTCAGGAGAATTGTTTTTAAAGGGCCAATTATGTTGTCAAAGGTTGATATTAATGGATGCTCGAAGGTTGTTTTTGATGATTTCTTTCCTCTTGAACATAAAGATGGCCCTGGAAATTTGAATCTACCAGGCATTGAGAGTTTCGAATCCAAATTTTCTGATATCAGCTTCATTATGAGTTCCCTCACTGACTCATCAAAGAATACAATTAAAGAACTCGTCATCAACCCCAAGCTGAATAAAATTTTGGAGGAACCTGATCGTGACTATCCCATAAGCTCAATATCAATACAAGGACCTTGGAAACTGCCTTGTATCAAGATAGTAGAGATCCAAGGCATTCATGAAATTAAAAATATGTCTCTAGATTGTGGCTCATCTTCATCACTAGGAGAGTTTTCTGGGATGGGCACCAAAATCCTTTTGTCACTATTACCACAAATGGAGAGCTTCCCAGTGGGTGGTGCGCCAGGTGCCATCTGAGAATTTAAAAGAAGAGAAGCGTCTCGTGATGGAAAATGTGACTTTGAGTGGCTTCAGTGACATTTCCTTTTGTATTGCGGGGCTGTTTCCAAAGATAATAGATTGTGATTTTGGGTCAGGTGTAACGGTAACCGATCACAGGATTACTACACTGTCATCTACGGATCCTGAGAATGATTCTTTCTATAGGGGACTTGATGGAAGCAACATGAAACCGTTTAATAGATTGAGACCTCAATCATTAATCATTGACATGAACTTTAGGTTTCTGGAATGGGCTCCAAAAGTACTAAGCCCTTCCTTTGAAGAGTTTCCGCTGCCGAATACTTGACGATTACTCTCTGGACAAGCTTCACCATATCTCTCATTACAGAGAGCAAGACTTGCTGAGATTGACTGATTTAAATATTACATTCAATACAGATGGGTTTATGGGAAACGAAATTTTCATTCCCAATTTTGGTTTCAAAGGAATCACAAAACTAAAACTCGACTTTACAGATGTCCCTCCTGTTAGTCTGAGGCCCTTGTTGTCTTTTGCCTCATTTATTGAAGACCTCAAAATAATCCAGAGACTGACATTTATGAGAGGACAGAATACCAGATGGTTTATTGATTTTCCAAAGAGTGGATTCAATCACTTGAAGAAGCTTAAGTTGGAGGGTCCGTTTGATGAAAATGTCCCAATATTAGAAGGCGTCAAATTCAACAGATTAGAATCGTTGATTATTCACGTATCTACAACAGATTTAGCAGTATTCAGATGTCAAATTGTCAAAATCAATGCACCAAAAGAGACCCTGAGAGATGTCTCAATACGTCATCGATTTTTCTTCCAAGATCTTGGTAGAAATTCGGTACCTAGAGAGGTCAAATGGGTCCTGGAGGAAGATCAAGGTCGAGAAATGAGAAAACAAACTACTCAACTCGCTTTTTCACAATCACTCAATTCGTTTTTCTACAAACTACTCAAATGGCTTTGCTACCGATTCACACTCAAAAGTGCATTCCCAAGTATGAAGCTCAATTATTTAAGCGCCATGATAAAGCTTACATAACTTTCTATATTTAGTTAGTAATACATACGAATGAAGAAAAAAAAGCCAGTAGCCCCAACTAACTGTTCCATAAATCAATGTTTCTTCAAGATACAGTTCCGGTTATATATCCTACAGAGCACTCAACCTAGATGTTTTCGAGGATGTGGGTCCCTACTTAGAAGAGTCATAAGTTATAACTCTTGCTATCAAATTTGGTGGTAAACCGCAGAAATCAACACTTCACCTGACTGAGCGCTACATCCAGCACAGCGCATAATTAATTATGATACATGCTACTATTACAGAAGGAGTAGAGCTAAGAGCTTGAAGTATTAAGTCAGTATTTGAAGAGTATGAGGCAGTACTATAGTGATAAAGTCAAATTTCATAGAAACCACCCCCAAATCAGGCATTGTGGGGTATCCAGTAGCCGCTCGATCTATCTAAAATTACAATTGGTATCTAATCCCAGAACAACTCAAGGACAGTATACTCAATATATAGTATTGTTAATACTACAAGACTCTAAGGGCTTTATCCAGTGAGGAGGGACCAGGGAGAGGGGGGGGGGGGGTCAATCTTTGTGGTTATCCACAAAAAGAGATCTGATATAATCGTAGCAACGGATCATTTTGGTTTTGTGTCAGTGATTTTCGAAAGCGTTTTTGTGAACACTAACTCATCTCGTTATTTTAAGGATCATTCAGAATAATAGATGCACGGTCTTCTCACCAACATACTTTAGCTGTATTTTTGACACCACCGCTAACCATATTATCATACAATCATACAATGAACCGTGCTTTAAAGTTTTTCAATAAGAACCAGCCACCACCACCACTACCACCACCCCCTGGTCCACTACCACCACCACCTTCTATGCAAGCCATTATTCAAGAAGGGGAGGCACTTCAAGAAGTCGAACAAAAGCAGAGGGAACAAGATTAGAGGGAAGGTGAGTATCGTCAACATCTCCCAGAGAGAAATCCTCCAGATCCAGCGGTCGAGTTACAGGATGGACTTGAGTATCCTACTCTCAAGATGTATTTTCCTTGAGATTTTCGTGATTGTGGGTAGATCGCGAAAGATCTTAGACATTATTATGTTTCTTGGTCTTCTTAATAACAGTTAGTAATCTGGTCATCCGATGAAAAGTGTTAATTGAAACTATATAAAATATAAATAAAATAATTACAGCTTTTTGCTAAGCCTCTTGTAGTCATTCAAAGGAGTTTAGGGTCTAGTTGTAGTATAACTCACATAATATAGCGTATAGCCCCCAAGGTGTGTCTGGACTTGGACTCTGATGCAATAAACTCGGACTTAACGATCGATCGAGCGAATCTCCGAACAGACATAGAAAAGTCAATGAAAACAAATGTTGAAGTTTGGATATGATATGGCGTCAACTTCTGCGCCATGAGAAAGTGAACAAATTTTCAAGATCTCGAATTTCTTATACAATGGAATCTATAATAGTGTAGTTATGTGAAGCTCGTACATATCATTACACAATTAGTACATAATTGATTCAAAAGTCTGGATTCTAATCATCATGTAGCAGAAGGTATGGACCGGTATAATGAGTCGATATCATTCTGATCATATTAACCCCTGTCTCTTTAGATCTTCATAAAGATCTGCATTCATAACATTACCCTCTTCATCCTCCATTTCCACTTCATTCTCATCATCATCTTCATTAGACTTGGCACCATTCTTCGCAAACTTATCCATCAGAGTCTTGACTTCCTTGACAGATGACACATCTTTGTAGATCTCATAATCACTTTTCACACCGAGAGATTGCAATCCTTCCAAGTGACGAGGTTCTTGAAAATGTTTCTCAAATGATCTATGCCCTTTGTATTTAAATCCGTGGCACACTTCACACTTATACTCTTTGTTCAAACCGTGCAGTTTATACATCCACATAGGTATAGGTTGACCATCGGCTCCTAATGGCAGGTTCAATGGGTTGTATACTCCATTGGTGAAGCCAATGTTTTCTTGGATTGATTCATCGTTCTCATTGGTTTCATCATCATCTGATTCGGAGAGGACTTCCAGTTTGTTGAATTGGTCGATCTCTATCAACCTCTCTCTTTCACTTAGATTCTTCCTTCTCTCAATGTTGAGAATTGTTTCCGTTCTTTGTTCAGATATCAATGATGTGACCAATGATGTGATGATCTTTTCGAATTGTTCAGGGGTTGGAACTTTTTCAGCTGCTTTACCACCTTTTTCAGCATTCTTCAAGTGCTTCTTACCATTGAGATGGCCGTCGAACACTGTTTGTTTGGCAAATGATTTGTTGCATGCCACACAGAATAATGGATCGCTTGGTTCTTTGGATTCATCGGAACTGATGGTCTTCAAAAACTCCTCCAGGTCAAATAATGGATCAACTCTGTGGATGAAACTCTTTAAATACTTCAGCAGATCTTTCAGATATCCCAAATATGTGCCATTTGATCTGTTCGATGGTGATTGCTTACCAAAATCCTCAAAGATCTTCAAGTACTCCACATAGTTCAGTTTCTCCTCGTTGAATTGAAGCCACTGTTCATGGAACGTGACAAGATCCAAGTATTTACCCATGTATTCCTCACCTGAGAACTTTGAATTGAGTTGGATATCAGAACCAATTTCACTTAGGATGTTCAAACCAGATGATCTCATAGAATATTGTGATACCAAGGGTTTCACTAACCCATCGCTTCTTTGATCGGACTTGAGTGTCTCGAGTTTTTTATGGAAATCTTCGATTTTGAATGCTCCATTGGGAATATTGGATTCAGCTTTCGTTATCTGACTGTGTCTCTTGTCGTATATCTCGATAAACTTGGCTATTTCGTGTTTCTGTACCAATGCTTCTCTGAACGAGCGTTTCTTCTTGTTGGGTATCTCGTCTGCCAGGGAGAACAAGTCCGGATTTCTTTTGATCCTCTGTGAAATGGCAGCTTCTATGGTGTCGAGCTCCTCCAATATGGCCCTTCTATTCTCCATTGTGGCTGTGTGTGCGTGCTCTGTGGTCTGACGATGTGTCTGTCTTCTTTAGTTGTTGATTTTTCAGCCAAAAAATCCCGAAATCTCTCTGACACATACCGAGTACTACATACCCAACACACTCAGAACAGCACACACCATGACTCTCGTGAAGATCTGTGGCCTCAAAGATGCCGAATCTGCCCGTGTAGCAGTGGAATCCGGTGCTTCTCTCCTTGGATTCATCATGGTGCCCAACAGAGCACGTACAGTGGACTGGGCGGTTGCTAAGCAGATAGCACAACTTGCTGGCTCTTTACAAAAGCAACCAATCTCGGAGCTTCATACCCACTTGGACCATCAGAACTGGACAGATTCATCTGTGGAGTTCCTCAAGAAGAATGGGCCCTACGTTGTGGGTGTTTTCAGAGACCAAAGCATAGAGGATATCATTGCCGCCCATGCTGAGATCGGGTTCGATATCGTCCAACTACACGGAAAGGAACCAAGAACTGAATACATAGAGAAGTTATCACCAATACCAGTCATAACGAGGTTTACTACGGATGATAGTGAGATTGAAAAGGTCATGGCTAAGGAACAGATTCTTACATTGTTTGATTCTGAAGCGGGTGGTGAAGGTATCAAACTAGATTGGGAACAACTTGGAAACTGGTCCATTGAATCGAAATCCAAATTCCTCTTGGCTGGTGGACTGACACCTGAAAACGTGTCTGATGCTGTGAAGATTGATGGTGTTATTGGTATCGATGTCAGTGGTGGTGTTGAGACAGATGGTGTCAAAGATCATGCCAAGATCAAAAGCTTCATACGAAATGCTCTACAAAACTGAAACTATATAGAAAAAAAAAGAATTTATAACATGAAACAAAACTCAAAAACCATACTTCCCGTCAATTAATTTCCCAAAATAAAACAAACCTATACATATAATACATCTGATAAAAATCGTTATTCATAACCTAACACTAAACAATCTGGCAATATCATCCCTTGATAATTTTGAAGCCTGCTTCATACCCGTTGGATCAATAGCACTCTCAATGAGCTGTTCTTTCTTTTCCTGCAACTCCAAAATACGATCCTCAACTGTCTCCTTGATCAACATACGGTAAACATTCACTGGCTTGGTTTGTCCGATTCTGTGACAACGATCTTGGGCCTGGGCTTCCACGTATGGATTCCAGAACGGATCCATGATGATCACATGGTTGGCACATGTCAAGGTCAAACCGGAGTTACCAGCTTTTAAAGAGATCAACATCAATTTGCAATCTTCATTACGGTAGAACTCCTTAACCATTTCATTTCTCTGTACGGCATTCATCGAACCAACGTATTGTAATGCGTTGATTTTCTCCCTGTCCAAAAACTTTCTCATGATCCAAAAGAAACTGGTGAAATGACTGAAGATAATGACTTTATCATCTGGATTTTTACTCCAGATTTTTTGAAGCAATTCGATACAACCAGCAATTTTGGGTGAACGTTCCAACTTATCAATCTTCAAATCGTCCATGATGACTTTTTGTTCCTTCTGTTTCTCCTCAAATGCCAATTTAATCATTGCAACACCCTGTCCTTGATTTACCTTTTTATCAAACACTGGATAGTCGATCACGTTATTCTCTTTAACATCCAACCGACATTGTGTACACTTGGCAACACGAACACCACCAACGACATTTTCTTGGAACTGTTCAAAGAATGAGCTCACACACTCTTTACACAGTCCATGACCACAAGGTGAGAACAAAGTGATGTTTTGTGGTTCCACTCCGGATTCCAAGCAAATGGAACAAGTGAATCCTTCTTCACCTTCAGAAGTTGCATTGATACGACGAACAACATCCGGTTTCAAATTATCGGCATTCTTGCACATCATTTCAACATTTGCAGTGGTGACAATGTTACCCTCTTCATCGTAAACAACACCAAGTTTACGATCACCAATACGCACCAACTCAGAATGAAGACAGGCTTGTCTTAATCTCAACAACATTGTGAACATGTATGAGTAATCACCCTTGGCAACAGGTTTGTTCAACATTTCTTGCACCTTGGCCTGTGTAGTGGCCTCAATACTTCTGTAGAAACTCTCTTCATTCTTGTTACTTTCCAACTGAATATCATATTTAACGATCTTCTTCTCCGGCAAGTTTAAGATTGGTTTACCATTGATCATGGAATTCTTCTCACGTCTCAACATGACACTTCTCAAAAGGATACGTAGCTTGTTCATGGCTGATTCCATATAGAAACCATCTTCATTCTCAACACCGACGCCTTTTAATGGATTTGCAATTTCAGTGTTGAATCTCTCCAAGACGGAATATGGCTTGATCTGTAAAAATCTCAATAATGGATAGAGCTCATTGACACTATTTTGCATAGGGGTACCGGATAAACACCATCTATAGAACCCTTCAACCATGGTGGTGGCAACAGAAACTTTAGTGTTCTTATTCTTGATCTGTTGGGACTCATCCAAAATGATACGATAGAACTTGCTATCTTTTCCAAAAAATGGCGATTGGTACCCACGTTCACCTTTCATCTGATTCAAACTGCGCAAGTTGAATGGGGCCTTCAAGTCGAAACTATCCTCAAACCCAGGGAAATGACAATGTTTCCGCAATTCAGACGCCAAAGTACCATATGAGGTCATGACAACGTCGTATTTCTTCAATTCTTCAAATAGCACCTTCTTACCACTCATGGAATGATACATGAACACTCTCATCGATGCAGATGGCTTCACTTTAGTTTGGATCTCCGCTTCCCATTGGTTGATCAACGATACTGGCGCAACGATCAAATTCGTCTTTCCATAGGGAAACACTTTCGCTTCGAATGATTCAGGGTCCAGGTCATCAGGGTTGAAGTTTTCATCTGGCACTCCAGCACGATGAGAAAGCATCAATGAAATCATCTGGACGGTCTTACCGAGACCCATTGCATCTGCAAGGACACCACCTTTTTTCTTCAAATCATCCTCGGCGTCTTCCAGCCATTTCAATCCGATTCTTTGATGATCTAACAAGTTCACAGCAAGTGCATCTGGTGTGTTTGATTCACCATCGACTTCTTGTTCTTCTTGCTTCTTGACGGATTCCAAAAGATGTACTAAATCATCAGTGTTATAAGCATTAAGGGAAGTTGGATGTTGTAATAATCGTTCACGTTCCCTCTGTTTTCTTAGTTGTTCTTGCACTAGTTCGTGATAATGATCGTATCCATTGTCATAACCTCCAGCCATCCTATTCATCATATTTCTCATCTGGTTAACAGCGGCCATAACTGGATTCTGACCACGTTGTTGTTGTTGCATCTGTTGCAGCTGTTGAATCCGTTGTTCTTGCTTAATACGATGTTGTTCCTGTCGCTGGAGGAGACGCTGTTGTTGAATTTGTAATTGTCTCTCCCTTTCTTGTCGTAGGAGCAACTCACGTTTCTCTCTTTGTTCCTGGTCTCTCTTCATCTTGGCATTAACGAGAACGGAGATTTTCGGTTTGGCAACGGTGATGAAGTTCTGAAGTCTCTTCTTGGATTTATCGAGTCCGATTTGAAACTCTTTCTGTTTGGAATGCACACCACGAGCATCATCGGAAAGTTTCTTCATCTGATTGTTCAACTCAACAACTTTAGAATCTGTAGAGGCTATACCCAGACGTATCAGTGCGTCCCTCTTCATCTTCAGTTCAACTTGTTTCGCAGGTCTGGCCTTCTCACGAGCCGCTATAATTTGTAATCCAGCTTGATACTTCTTCACTCTATTCGAAAGTTCATCCTCACGAGCTTTGAGTTGTTTTGAGTTATTAAAGAAATGACCAGAATATTCAATAGACCCATTTGTATGGACTTTAAGTCCCACCAGTCCTGTATCAATTGGTTTGGGCTCAGGTTTGATTTTATCTTTCTTGCTATACTTTGCCAATAAATCATGATTGACCTGATCTTCTTCCGATGCTGTGTTGGTCCGTTGAGAATTGGAAAATGGTTGTAATTTCGGGAGATTTGAAACAGGACGATCGGGAAAATCATTCTGGAAACTTGCCATCTGTGGGGCTGCTGGTGAACTTGACGCAGTATTTGGTGCAATTCGCAGTGGTGGTTGACCAAGTGGCGGCAGTTGGAGTGATTGCAATCTATTTGGTAGTACTCCTGGCGCCGTTGATGTAGCGCTTTGCGATATAGTTGGTGCTCTGATAGACCCAAGCGATGGATTACCTAAAGCTGAAGCAGTGACATCGGCAGCGGCAGTTGGCCTTTGGTTCTTATTAGCATCAACTTGTCTGAAACCTGTGATCACGATATCATCATCGGAATCGGAATCGGAATCACTCAGCGTCAAGTCTACAACGGAGGACTTCTGGAACCGTTTTGCGCCTGGCAGTAGTGACATATATGTGTGTAGTATTTATCTGTTGAAGATACAAGCGTGGATGTGTGCTTGTGTATGTTTGCCGCTGTGTTGGGTGGTTGGTCTAGAAGCGTGTCTGGGCTTGTTGGCGTACTAGCCGCGGAAATTTCGAAAATATTCTTGGTTACGCAGTGCTGACGTCATCGCCTCTATCACTATTAGCTAATTATTCACCACTCAATGGCCTTTCCCTTCTGCACAACCCGTACGAGGTCACTCCACACTCTTCCACCATTCAACACAGTCTCATCGATGATGGGTCTGGCATTGATAGGTGAACACTTTGCAAGCCAGATGATCTCACCTGTTCTTAAATAAATAATAACATTAGCAACGAATTTATGACCACCAACGTGATTGATAAATCCAACCTGAACACCATTAGGGCTTTCATCACCAACGTCTCTATAATGCCCTGTTTCTCTCAATCTATGATCCATTTCCCTCTTCATTATTGGGGCAGTGACTCCACATCTCTTATCCCTCGTGGAATGAGAACAGAGAAAGATGTATGACAAGGATGCTGATTTATCAATCTTGTATCCTTGTGTCTCAGTTGGTGGTTCTGCATTCTCGTCACGAGCTTTAATCAGTTGTGGGATGAGTTCTGTAAGCACACTTCCAACTTTGTTATGATCAACCTTACGTATCCAGATGAAGAACGGCAACACCAAAATATCGTTTCTCTCACCAGTGGAGACTTTCATATCAAACAGATCGACCGGTAACGAGGACGTACTGACCTTCACACTCAATCCACTGGGAAATAACCCTGAAGACGCTGAACTATCACACCATTTGGCAACTTCATTCTCCACCGTACCCTGTTTCTCCGTGGCGACATGTGCCCAATCGGCCTTACCGGTAGGAACAACAAAATGGACACCAGTCTCCTTCGATGACTTATACATGTCCCCGGTGTCGGTCTTCACTGAGCTTGGATATTTTGTGGAACAACTCTCACAGTCATGTGAACAATCACTGAGCGGCACCACCTGGGCGATCTCTTCGTCTCTATTGTCTCCTTTGATGAAGTTCTTGAGCTTATTCATTGCAATTCGTGGGACTGGTGTTGATTTTGGATGAATGGATGATGGAAAGGGGGTGTCTGTGGTGGCAAGAAGGGAGTGCTCTGAGTTCTGAGAGATATCTGGCGGTATCCGCTGTATAAGTAGTGTAGATTTCGGTTATTGTTTCGCTAGCGGAAAAGTGCTTTGTCGGGTTTACGGGGCGTTACGCGGCGTTAGACGGCCAGCCGGGAGTGGTGTGCGGGTGGGGACTGTCGGGGGATCAGCTTGTCCTGCTTACTGAGTCAGGTCTGGAAGGGAATAACACTAACCACGGCAAAGAGATGGCACATTTCGACCATGACGGACAAATTCGACATCAACCAGTTCCACACAACTTTCAACGATAAACTGAAAACCATAAGGGATGATACAACCTCATCAGAGCAGGTGAAGAAGGAACAAGTGTCCCAACTCAAAACGGAGGTTGAATCTGTCTCACACATGTTACCGTCGTATCAGCAGCTCACATATACACAGGAAATCAAGTCACTCTTGGAGTCGCTAGAGCCAAAGACAAAAAGAAAGTTCAAGTTCTCAGGCCGCTCTAGGACCGAGAAGGTGACGCCAAAACAGATGTTGAACTTTGAAAATGAGATCCAGGCCCAATCCACGCTCACCAATAGATCACGGAGTCATCTCATATCAAGAGACAATACGCCATTGATCACATCGATTGATCATTCCTCCATATTTGTTTCTGATGCCTCGTCTGTCACACTCAAACAAATCTCACGTTCAATACTAGTCATCAACTCATCAGGGCCAGTATTCATCCATAACGTGGAAAACTGCATCCTGTTCATAAAATGTCATCAATTGCGTGTCCATACTTCCCATGGCTGTTCATTCATAATGGATGTGGGATCAGGGCGAGGGATCATTGAAGGGTGTAAGGGATTGTTGTTTGATGGGATTGATATCGATGATTTTGACTCACCGGGTGGTGAAAGTTTGAATTTCAAAAGAGTCAAGTTTGATGATAAAGTGGCTGGGATAAAAGCTTTGGTTGAGATTGATAATGGGTTGGATATTGATGAGGTGTTGGGTTCTAATTTGGGCAAAAACTACATAGAGTTATAAAAAAGAGGGTCATCATAGCTATAAAATAGCAACAAATTCCTTCCCTGTGTTTCTTTCAAAAAACAAAAAAGTCTTTATTCATTAGCATTAATAGAGAGAAATCTGGCTCTAATTGGATTCATTTCTTACTCTTAATATCCATATCTTCTCTGTTGATAGCCTCTCGGTTGTTGTGGAGCAGGTCTATAGGATGATCTATCACCACCATTACCGCCATATGAACTACGATCACCATAACCGGTACGTTGTCCATAGTTATAATAATCTGCCCCTTGGTTGATCCAATGTCGGTCTTCGTAGAAATCTTGAGGTTCTTCAACATGGTCAGGTTCACGAACCATTGTGAGAGCATTAGTGCCATTTTGGTGGCTTGGTGTTTGGTGATGATGTGGTGTGGTGACTGTAATGGTTTGGTTTGGTGAAACTCCGTTGGTATCGATGTTGGTTTGGCTGTTTCCATTGGTGCGTGCTTTGGTTAATTGTTCCTCCAAGTCAGAAATACGTGTGTATGCTTTCTTAATCGATAAACGGAAAGTTTCATTCTTGATTTGAGATAAGAGTTTTGGATAACTCTTTTCAAATTCTTGATATGTCAGTCCAGTTTTTGGAAGGGAACTAGTTCCTTCTTTCTTGAGTGCCTCTTTCTTCAACCGCTCATTCTCACCTCTTAATATCAAAAGCTCTTGGTTTTGTAGAGAGTTCTCATTTTTCAATTTCTCATTCTCTTGTTCCAATTGTTGAAGCTTGTTGAATGAGTCAAGTCTATTCTTCTCTTCTCTTCCATTGATCTCCATTTCGATTGTACTCCGAAGCTGTGATATGTCTTTCACATGGGCTTCTTTCAACTCTTCGATACTTTTCTCATAGCTGAAGTCAAAGAAAGTGACATCCAAATTAAGTTCAGAAAGGTTTTGAATAATGATGAGTGTCTTGGCAGTCAACACTTTTGCCAATTGTAATAATCTTTGGCTCAGGAATGAAATATCAACCAATTTTTTCAATCTCGAACTGAAATCATCCATATTATTTGATTCTGATAAGAAAAGGTTCACAGTTGGCCTGTGAACATCCATCGACTTTCTGAAGCTATCAGCTGGACCACTTGATGATGGATTTGGTGATAATATGAGTGGAAGATCTTCCTTGAACTGTTCAAATACAACTCCTGAATAATCATCATAAGCAAGCAAAAATAAGAGGAAATATGAAGATTCAGCTGGGAACATTTCAAATATGTTTGAGTTTGTGAGTGCCATCTCCTTACTTTCGGTGATTGAAAAATAGTTTGCAAATCTGTAGAAAAGTGAATATATGACAGTCAGAATCTCTTTTGGTTCAGATTCGTTGGTGAGTGAACGGGAAAATTGAAGTAATAGAGTCAAGTTCATTAAGACTCTAGTTATATTTTGCTTCTTTGATTCCTTCTGATTTTGTGGATACATTTCGAATGTGTTGATGAAATAATCCGTTGGCTTTATGAAAGAGATGAATGTGTGAAACATGACTAAATTGGCATCAAGTTCAGCTTCTTGCAAGATGGGAAGATTCTCCAGAGAGAACAGGGAATAGTCATCTGGGTGGTAGTCCCAGGATTTGGAATCATCACTGACATTCACATAGTCATCGTAATCAGGCAGATCTTCCTCTTGCTTCGTATCATCCGGGGGCAATTTGATCTTTGGAGGTGTTGATATAAGAAACTTTGCCAAAAAGTAAGATACTCGCAGCATTTCATCACTCTTGTTGCCAATCTTGTTGAAAAAGTCATCACTCCGTGAGTAGATGCGATACTTCTTGTTTTTGTTCTTCTCAAAGTTTGCTAAACGCAGCCTGAACAGAAGCGCCGACAAGTTGGTCTCCATTAGAAGTTATTAATCTCCTTGTGTAAGTGTTTGTAGGGGTGCTTACTCAATTGGCTTTGGATAATTGTGATTCTTGTTGGGTGAGGATATGAGATGTCGAGGTTCTATCAATACCGCCGTGGTGGTTCGATGAGTGCTGGGGATCGATCAGAACAATGCTTGATTGAGGATCAAGTAGCATCGATAAATCAAGGAGCTTTTGAGAAATTACCTGGTTGCGCGGCCCCGCCGCTCTTTGTTTTCCGGGAACTTGATTCACGTGATTTCTGGGGACGGAAGTAGCCCAAACTGTCCCTAATTACAATCACATCACTTTTCAACTGCACTGTGCAGTGGTTGGGGCCCTTATGTACCCGAAAGAGTCCCAGGTAGTTCCTGTATCTTGCGGTATTATATATTGATAAATCGAGCTAAATCCAATGCTGAGTTTATCAAATGAAACATTGAAAGGCTTCCAAACTATAAGTCAACACTCTAAAAACCCGAACATTTCCGCGCTTTTTGTTTACATTTCGATCAGGGGCTCAGATCCGAAATCAAAACAAACCTTTCTTCCACGAAACGGAAACTGTCGAATTCACCTGGTTGCAAGAAAGACACAGATCAGGTCACATCAAGAGACACATGTCATCTCCTCGAAAGAGTATCACTTCCAAGTACCTTGAGAACCTCCAAGGCGGGTCACCGCTTCAACCATCTGCCAAGGTTAACAAGAACCCACCACCTTCCCCAACTAAACTGAAGGGCTTTGGGGCCTCAGACTCTTTCAATTCTGCACCATATACCCCATCAACTCCAAAGAAGCTCCAAGCTACCAGAATATTTGAACTTGAGAATGAAAGAGCTTCAGGTTTAGAGAAATCCATTGCTGAATTGAAGCTCGATAGTCCATCGCCTCTGAAACGGTCTACGGGATCGTCAGAGGCAACGAAGGAAGCCGCCCCACAGTGGACATTGGGTAACCGCAAAAGCCAAAAGGGTTATGAATATCTGTGTCGTATTGGAGAAGCTAAGGAATGGATTGAAAAGATCATTGGCGAAGAGATCCCATCTGCATCGGACCTTGCAGGTGATGCTTTGAGAAACGGTGTCATCCTGGCCAAATTGACCAAACATTTCCAGCCACAATTGGTTAAAAGGATTGTTCCAGATGGTAAGCTCCACTTCAAACACACAGAGAACATCAACATCTTCTTCCAATTTTTGGATATTGTGAGAATGCCTGATCTCTTCAGATTTGAACTTACTGATCTTTACGATAAGAAGAATATTCCCAGGGTTATATTTTGTCTTCATGCTTTGAGTTTCTTGATGTCACAAGATACCAATGCTCCAAACATGGAAAATTCTAATGGGAGACTCGAATTTTCACAAGAAGAGATCAAGAAGTCAGAATCTACTCTTGCTGGTGTGAGTTTACCAAACTTTGACTCTATGAACAAGCAATTCGGGAGAGAACTACCAAAGAGTCCTCAGAAGCAATCATTCTCAAAACTCAATGATAAGGCATCTATTCCATCTTTGTCACCAATCAAGACCGCCGCTAAGACTACGAATCTGAAGAGTCCTTTCTTTGAAAACGATTTTGGTGCTGCAGTCAAAGTCCAACCAGTTCCATACAAAAGACCAGAACCAAAGCCTGCATTGACTATAGAGACAACAAAAACTTTGGGCTCAATTGAAGATGACCTTGTCATGGGCTATCAAGCTTCACCGAAGAAGCAGAAGAAGCTGTCAGATTCTGAATATCTGAACAATATCATCAAGTTCCAGTCCATTGCCAGAGGTTCGATCTTCCGTTATAATATGTTCATTGATAAGATCATGCTGAGATCCATGTCTGAGAGTGTAATTCAACTCCAAGCACTTGCGAGAAGATCGCTCATTCTGAAGAACTTCAAAGGTGATTTGACCAATATCAACGTTATGGAGTCCTCTGTTGTTGATTTCCAAGCAAGAGTGAGAGGAAAAATCCAAAGATCACGTATTTCTTCCTTCTCAGAACAACAACCAACCAATGTCATTGAAGAGTTCCAAAGTATTTCTCGTGGTTTCATGGTTAGAAAGCATGTCCAAAGAATTCGCTCCCAGGTTTCTTATAACGAGGTCAAAATTATCAAGCTGCAATCTGCCATTAGATCCAAATTGGTTTCTTCGAAGGTTCAGGCTTCCTTCGATGCTAAAGAACCGGTCATCAAGTTTCAATCTCTTGCTCGTCGTCATCTGCTCCATAAGAAGCTGAACAGATCTGTCCGTGACGCTCATTCATCAGAGGATGCTATCAAGATCATACAATCTCTCATTCGTGGTAATGATACAAGAAAGTTGGTCCAAGGAAAGAAAGACGTTTTGGTCACTGATCCACTCATTACCGAACTGGCTTCAATTGCTCGTGGTGGTCTCAAGAGAAGGACATTGAATGAAACTCTTGATTCTTTGGATGATCAGGAACCCTATTTGAACGCTCTTGCTGCTAAAGCTAGAGGGAACCTTCTGAGATCATCCTTGTCTAACAAGAAGAAATTGTTGGCAAAGGCGTTACCAGCTGTGATTGGAGTTCAGAGTCAAGTTAGAGGTGTGCTGGCAAGATACGGGATTGAACTGTTCTTGGATGAGGTTGAATACTTCTTTGATGAGATCGTTGATTTACAATCACAAATCAGAAGACATCTTTACCACAAGGAGAAGAAAGAATTGATGAAGTATTACGAAGGTCATATCAAATCTATTGTGAAGATTCAAAGTTTCATCAGAGGCAAATATCTGGGTAATGCTTACAAATCTTTGATCTCGATGCCAAACCCTCCATTATCGGTGATTAAGAGATTTGCTTATCTTTTGAGTGACAGTGACGTTGATTTTGATGAAGAGGTGAGATTAACAAGGCTCAAGGGATCTATCAATGAGAAAACGAATTCAAATGAACAATTGGAGAAACATATCAGTCAATTGGATTTGAAGATTGCCTTGCTTCAGAAAAATAAGATCTCGTTGGATGAACTGCTCGTTCAGAAGAATACGAAGGTTCAACGACGTTCTAATGTTTTTACCGTTGATGTTGGATCGTTGAATAAGAGAGCTAGAACCAGAATGGAGCTATACGAAAAGTTCTTCTATTTGTTACAGACCCAACCTTCATATTTGACTGCATTGATTCATAGTGATTATCGTGGTGTCGATGTTGCTTTGAAGTTGTTCAACAACTTGCAATCAAAGGAGCTCCCAACCAGAGAAGAATATCTTTTCGTTCGTCTTATCGATAGTGTGTTGAAAGATTTCATCACCAAGTCACAGACCGTCATGGAAGTTCAGAAACACAAATCACTGGGCTGGCAAAGACTGTTACGCAGCTTCAATGAGACTCAACAGCTGTATCTCAGGGAAAAGTTTGGTCCTATGGTGGAATCCATTTTGGGTAATGGTGAACTTGATTTTGAGAGTGATCCAGTTCTGATCTATCAAAAGGCACATGGTGTTTCCAAAACCCTTCCTGTTGATAAAGCCATTGAGGATGAAGAGACAAAGGCAAACTTCATTTCGAACTTACAACAATTAAGAGAATATGGTTCTGAGATATTCAACATTTTGAATGAAAGTCTCAAATCTTTACCAATTCATATCAGAGTCCTTGCAAAAAGAGCTTATGATACATCTTCCAAGAGATTCCCACACCAAGTTGAACAGGATCATTTGGGTAATGCTGGTTTTGTGCTGATAAGCGGTTATATCAATACCATTTTCGAGAATCCAGAGCTTTGTGGTGTTACTGTTTTGAACAAGGTTTCAAGTTCGGGTAAGAACCTGAAGGAGATTTCCAAATTACTCACTCAACTATTCATTATGAAACCATTTGGATCAGATCAGATTTACATGCAGCCTTTGAATAAGTTTATCAACTCTTCAATGAATGGTGTTCGTTCTTTGATCAAGAGTATCATTGATGTTGGTGATATAGATACTGCTTATAACATGACTGTGTATGATGACATGACAGCTCATAACAGACCAAAATTGATGTTGAGAATTTCAGATATGCTTGCAATCAATGAATTGATCCAGAAGGAGATTGATATTATCTCACCAATGACTGAAGACTCTTTGAGAGAGATTCTTGTTGAGATTAAGTCTAATAATGCATCTGACATTGCAAGATTAAATGGACATTACACCTTGAGTTTGAATCCATCGAGTTATAAACCATCACCGGACGATACGAGAACAAAGTCTTTGTTCATGCAAATTAAGAGATGTGTTCTATACTTGGTTCAGGTTCAAGATGAATATGATGATTTGTTCAACTTGTTGAAATCCAGAATCGATCCAATCCATGAGATTAAATTCAAACAGATCATCAGCAATGAAAAGAAGAACATTGAAAACAACCATGTTAATGAATATATCAACGATGGTCAAGGTTTCCTTGGTGATTTATCAAGAATTTCATATCATAAGTTGAAACAGATCGCATTGGAAAGAATCTTGGAATTGGAGGCGAACGGTCATGTGACTCGTAAGGATTCATTCCAGATACTATCGAATGAAATTGCACACGACATCAGAACCAAACATGATCAACGTCTTGCAAGAAAGAAACAATTGAGCATTGCGGAGAATGCATTGATACGGTTGGATGAGAAGTATAAGTTTCTTCAAGAACAGTTATTGGCTTATAACGTTCACATTGACAAATCCATGGAGGAACTACAGAGCAAACCATCTATCAAGAAGAGAATCCTTCCATTCACTAAGCAATTCTTCTATGAACGTGAATTGAAAAGATCAGGAAAGATTCCAAAGTTCGGTGCATACAAATATTCTTCCAAGAGGCTTTATGAGAAGGGTATCCTTGTTGAGATCCATGGATTGGATCAAAATATGACATCATCCGGCTCGAACTTCTTTGGTGGTATAACGTTCCCAAAGATCGACTTCATGTTCAATTGTGATCGTCCTGGTGAGTTCACAATCTCTTCAAAATCTGCTTCAGTCGATGTCAATGGTGGATTGGAAACTTTGACTATCGATCAATTCTTGGAATACCAGTTCGATAACAAGTCTCAGATTGTATTGTTTGATGGGATGGTCAAGTTTGATACAAACTGTTTGGTAAATTTCATTTTTAGAAAGTTTTATCATTACAGTGAATGAACTATTTTTTACATACATATATTAATTTAACATCTGTGGACATTTTCATCTTAATTCGTAACTCGTTTTATATATACTCATTCCATTAACTGTGGATCAACATGGGTATCTTGTTCATTATCATTATTTTCATCATCTCCTTCTCCTTCATTATTTATCACAGCAGCCTCAGCAACAGCAACGACATTGACATCTTCCTGGTTATAAAAAACATCTTCATTCTGAGACTTTTCTTCATTCGAATCTCTTACTTCATTCTCATCAAAGTCACTCTCACTCTTTCCCTCTTCTCCATTTCGCTGTTCTGTTAAGTCAGTGTTATCATATATAGCTTTCTTCGCCTCCTCGGTAATGATATTATCTCGTTGTTGAATTTCGAATAGTGTCCTACTACCCAATGAGTCCTGTGCTGCTTGTTTCAACTCTTTAATCCATTTCTCCTGTTTTGAAGAGTCATTTAACGTTAACCAGTTCTTTGATGAGATGTGCACTTTCTTCATAATGGCATCATACATTGACATATCATCCGTAGGGAGGAATTTGTCATTCAAATACCCACAGAGGCATCTATAAGTCTCTAAATTTGGTGGCTCATCTGGCCATTGGTCCACTGGCAAGAAATAAGTGACAAGTCTTCCAAATGATGGGTCTTCATCCAATGTTGGTGTTAATAGTTCATTGAAATATTTCACAATCAAACTCCTCTTCGCTCTTTGTAATCTCTCCCTTGATCTTCTCTGTACTCTTGATCTCTCCCGGACATCAGTTCTTGCGTTATACTTCCGTGCTTGGATCCTCCTTCTCTCTTTGACAACCTGTGCATCACCTCTTCTTTTGACGTCTGCTCGCATCTTTTCAATAATGTCAGCAGGGTGTAATTTCGTGCCCTTCTTCAAATCCAAGTGACGTCCAAGGGAACCAGGGTGGGAGAATGTGTGTTGGCAGAAGGGACATATCATCTTGGGGTCAGCACCTTGGGGTATCATCATGGGAGTTATGTCTTCATCGTCTTGTTGTTGCTTGGCTTGTTCCTCTGACTGTGGGTGAATGTAGCCATTTTGAGGAGCCAGTGAGAGGCTTATCATATGTGAGACATCCTCCTCATCTATGAATGTCATTTTGCCGCTGGAGCGATGAGTATCCATGGACTATTTCCCCGAGGATATAATTGTAGATAGTATTCAACATCATCAACTTCAACTCGAGATTACATCATCGGCACGTGACCAGAAGATGACGTAATCTTTGTTTTTCTGCCGACGCGTTCATTGGGATCCTGATCAAGTTGACAACACGTATGAAGAGTTGCACATTCACAACTCCAGACCATTGCTTCCAACTGACACACAATGAAGCTCACTGCATTGACTCTCTTACTGTCGCTTGTTGCCACTGTGATGGCTACCTCCAAGGTCTCCGTCGCCATCCCAGCCTTCGCAAAGGAGTGTCTCCACTACGAGCTCCTGGATGAACAAGACACCCTCATCATCAACTACCAAGTCCTCACCGGTGGTTCTTTCGAATTGGACTTTGAAATCACCTCTCCAAAGGGCGAGTCCATCATCAAGCAACAGAACGAGAAGTACGCCGATTTCGTATTGAAAACCTTTGGATTGGGTGAATATGCCTTCTGTTTCTCCAACCCTTACAAAGATTTGAAAAAAGTTGAATTCTCAATCGTGTTGGGTAACGGACTGGAAGAGGAGAATACAACAGGTGTAAAAGAAGATGTTGTTGCCGATCACACCTTGTCCGAGATTGACAGAAATTTGAACAAGATTGATAGAATCTTGAATTATCTCAGAGCAAGAGAATGGAGAAACATGTCAACCGTTGAATCCACCCAAAGTCGTGCCGTTTGGTTGAGTATCATGATTGTTGTATTGACCGTTGGTTTGAGTTTCGCCCAGGCTACAATTGTTCAATACTTGTTTGCATCCCGTGAGAAGAACTTTGTCTAAATTTAGCATCGACACACACACACGTTTACCATATCATCATCACCACAAAAAAAAATAATGGGATTAAAGCTCAATGAGGAAGATATTCAATGGAATAATCAATTCATGTCTATTCGTTTTTGCCAATTTCTGATCCCTCTATTTACATAAATTATCATTACATCTCGTTTTAGCTACTACAACCTATGGTTTTGAAAAATTGTAGATATTTTGAATTAGTACACAATGATATGGGTGTTAACGTTCAGAAGTACCAGTTAATCTAACAGCAGCACCATATTTCTGTAATTTCGTCAATAGAGCATCACCTTGTTTGATCAACAATTGATATTGACCATTTTTATTATCCGGACGATTAGTCTCAATGATTCCATTAACACGATCAATAACACAGTTCAACCTCTTGTTTGGAATGAATTTACAAAGATCATTATCCAAGAATTCAACACTGACACCAAAGGCATCAGCCATACTCTTGAGAGATAATGTTTTATATGATTCTAATAATTGTGCATATGCTTTTCTTCTCATTTCCCTAATGTAGTAATTGGCATGTTGGGATAAATATCTCGATGGTAATAAGATTTGATCGTTTGTTTGCAAAAGGAAATTGAAATAGGATGAATAATCACTCGTATAAAGTGAGATTGTCAATGAAGTGATTGGACCCAGTTCACTTGTGGTTGGTAAGATTGATAACAATTCTGGGGAATCGATAACCTTGGATTTCAAATCGACTCTGTTCAAAGTGAAAACACCGGCAACGGTGGCGTATTGTGCCAATTGTTCATATGTTGAAATCTCTGTAGATGTGAACGTAGCCAATGAATCAATCAACAACCCTGAAGCGGTTTCAAAATCACGGATCGAAAGGGAATAAAGACCACGATATAGTTTGTAGCGATTACGACGTTCCCAATCACCACCTTTCTCAATCAATGCATTTGCTTGATCCAATTGTTTCCCAACGAATTTCGTATCGTTGAAGAAGAATCCAACACGGGTGATCGTCAATGAAATGTCAATCTTCGTACCTGTAGATGGTGTCAATTCATAAGCCTTCTTGAACGTGGTGAGAGCATTGGTCTTGTCTCCAATCTTGGCGTAATATTCACCAAGTTTCTTGTAGCCATCAGCGGTCTCGGATTGTCCTTCATCCTTCTCCTCAGTCTCCTTGATTGAATTCTTCAAGCTTTCAATCTCCTTCTCATTCTCGGCGGCAAGTTCGTTATATAACGATTGGTCCCATGGTAGGATTGTTGGATGTTCGGTGTGGATGTATTGGTAGAAAGGAGCCAATTTTTCAGCTTTGATCTGGGTAGTGAGGTATTCGAGGGCAACAGGGTGGCGAGATTCTAGTTCGGGTTGTGTGAGGATGAATGCCGCGTCAGCGAGCTCGAAGTCAGGTACCCTTGGTGTGGTGTTCTCGGAGTTGTCCATTGTGTGGTTTGTAGGGTGTATAGTGGTGGGTGGTGGTGGATGTTCTGGTGGACTGTGATGGATTAGCCGCCGTGGTTCTTGGTGAGTTGTGATGTTTTGTTTGAGATTTCGGATTCGCCGAGCTGAACGTTTTCTTAGTCAGCCACTTTCTATAATAGACAAGCACTATGGGGAATGCTACTCCTCTGTCCACTCCTGTCTAGGGAAGCTGGCAGCTATCAATGGTCTCACGAAAGACGCTCATTTCACGTATAAGGACATGCATATCCAAACTACGCTTCACCTACAGCATGTACGTACCACACACACGTTCTCATCCAACATTCATACCGGGGTACTAACCAACGACCAAGACAAGAGAAGGAATTCTGGTACATGGACATGATCAAACTTTCCCATGATGACATACACAACACAAATGAAGAGTTCTCAAGGACCTTGAATGAAAATTTCTACGAATTAGGTTTGGAATTGGGTGAATCGGTGTCCGGACATGAACTCACTGTGGAATTGTACAAATTCAATGAAACTTTGACGAGGTTATTCACACATCATGGCACATTATCACTCACTTCAACCAGAAACTCTCAATTGACCACAACGGGGTCCATGGGCTCGGTGGATGAAGAAATTGATGATAAATATGATTCAACGTTATTGATTAAGACAATATTGAAATTGTTACAGATTAAACTGACGAATTTAGCTGCATTGCTAAATTCTTCGAAAGATACCCCATCAATGATGGAGATTAAATTGTTGGATGATATTTTGGTGAAGAATATCTCGCAAAGGATACTACATCCTTATCATTCATTGTTATTCACAAGGGCCATAAACCTTGTTAATGATGTATATTAATGTCATTCCAATCATAAAAAACCGTTCTCTCTTTCTCTCTTCTTTACTGTATTCATGTCTCAAGCTGTACAAGTCTCTTCTCCAGCAGCTTTTTTTGTATATGATTCTTCTCTCATAATCTCTCCTATCATACCTCTCTTTTTACCTCTCACCTCTCAATAAAACAAGTCCCATAGTTTTCTCCATACTATATTCGAAGGTTAGTAACATTTTCCAATTCATTCAAAAACCACGATTCAATACTCACCATAACCTGCAACTTTCCTGCCAATAGCCTTCCCCAAAACAGGTAACAGTACAATATTAATCAAACTTCTAATCTGTGTCATGGACTCTTCCCATTGTAACTGGGCATTGATCAACTGTAATTCATGATCCATCGAATCATCCGAATCGTACTCATACTCCTCCGACTCGGATTCATCACTCGAGTTCCACCCTTCAGCTTCGTCATTGATCACTATGGCTTCGTGAAGGGGGGCATTCAGATCTATAGAGGGTACTCGGCCCGATTGTTCCGCGTCCAGTTGGTGTAATTGATCAAGTATCCCACTCATATCATAATCTTGTGGATGGTTAGGTTATAGGATTGGATGAATGGTGGTTTGTGATTGTTGTGGGGTGGTTTGTTATGGGGTTGGGTGGCCACAGGGTTGGTTCTGTATGTTTTCGAGTTTCGCGGTCCAGTGGATTTGATAAAGTTTTTGGATATATTTTCATTTTTAAGGAATGGTGTTTACGACAGATAGTTCAGTGATGGTTACTGTTGGTATATTCACTTTGTAAATAGGAGGTGTAGTGGTTGAGGAGGGATATTAAGAACAATACTTCTTTAGTGAAGTTCAAATAAAAAATTTGCAAAAAACAATGAAAGAATGGCACTCACGCTGGGGGTCGAACCCAGAATCTTCTGATTAGAAGTCAGACGCGTTGCCATTACGCCACGCGAGCCACTTTTGAGTTTTCGGGTTTTACAGTCTTTATGGTTACAAAGTTTGGTTTGAAGCCCTGATGTCAATATCGTGTGTGTATCCGCGCTGCCACCGAAGTATTTTTTAACTAGTCACGTGTGGGGTTAT
>JAJMBA010000085.1:0-32839 GCA_030565205.1 Williopsis galapagoensis
GACACCCAGACACACCCAGACACCCAGACACCCAGACACCCAGACACCCAGACACCCAGACACACCCAGACACCCAGACACCCAGACACCCAGACACCCAGACACCCAGACATTTCCTCAAAACAGGAATGACCTTATCGCTCATTGGTATTGAACTTTTACAGAACAAAGATAAAGTTGAGTAGGTTAAAACAACTTCGAAGAAAGATGTTGAGCTTCAAAAAGCTGAAGTTACAGAAGGTTCAAAGACAATGGAGAACGTTTCAGAACTGGTCTATACAGAGTGCAATTTCCTCAGCATGGAAAAAAATGTGTATATATCACTAATTCATGAGCTAGGTCAACGTATCAATTTATGTAGTGTTCGAATTGATACGTTGAGGTTTTGCCAAGTAGTTGTGTCTGGGTAAGCAGTACTCTTTCTGGGTCCCCACATTCATAATCTATTCACTCACTTGTAATTACTATGTGGGTTACAACTACTAAATGGGTCTCAAATATATAATAATCTTGAATTTTAATGGTATAATAACTCATAAGTGCACCTTTCGAAAGAATGAAAGTCGAAAGAGCCATTCCAAACAGAAGAAGAAGAAAGAAAAGACCAAAGACACCAAGAGCATCATGCGGAAGGAATGTTGGTTGTGTCTTTACCAGTGTATAGACCCTCATAACTAATGGAATCGAAATTCAAAGGATCGAGTTCCAAAGCACACTCTGGAGAAACAGAGACACCATTAAAGTCCCATTCTGAGTCTTCGTATGTGAAATAAGCCTGTTGCAATGTATCTCTTGATTGTTCCCTGTCAAAGTAATTGAAAGGTGTGAAAATGATACCGGATTCGGCAGTATTGTAAATGGTGTTTGGCATATCCTGAGTGTTTGGTAAATGGTGCAAGGCTAAGTTGAACCAGTAAACAAGATCTTCACCTTCGATGTTTTCATCATCAACGAAAGAACCAAAATCAACGATAGGATCATCCAAATCATTTGCGTTGAAAACATGGGAAGAAGTTCTCTCTGAATCTTTGTGTTTGGTGATTGCCATATCAAAGGCAGCCCAATCAGCATTCTTACCAATGGTGTGTGTATCCTTTGCAATTCTTCTCGCATCACCACCTGGGAACACCGCTCTGTATGCTCTTGGATTACCCCAAGTGTTGTTTTGATCAGCAGACTCAATAAGCAAGATACCTGTATCAGCCCAGTTCAAGTAGGTCTCATTCTTGATCACAGATCTTTCTCTAATTTTGGTAGAGAATGTCTTTCCTGGGGCCCATGGGTATGTGTGATTAGCAGCTTTCAATGCAGTGTTGGTCAACTTGTTAGATGCTCCTCCGATGTCAAAATCAGCTTTGAAACTCAAAACATGATCATGGAAGGATCCTGAAAGAACTTCTCCAATTCTGTACCCGAATGGTGAGCCAGTCTCTGGGTTATAATAAGCACCTTGAATATATCCTGCAGCTCTAACTGAAACTTCAAAGGTACCATCCAAATAAAACTTGTACATGAAGTTATAGTCATAGTTTCCAATAGTGGTGATGGTTCTGATGTTGAACGTTGGGTTCTTTGAGACGGATGTGTACTCACTAGCGGTGTGTCTTGCAAGTGCATAGTCAGCGGAGTCTTCGTATACACAATAACTGTTGTTGTGATAGTTGTTGTGTCCTTCAGAGTGCCATGTAACATTGAAATACTCAGCATTGTAAGGACAGTCAAACCCTGGGATCATTCCAAATGCTTCGTTACCAAATCCGTATGATCTATCAAAATAAGTGGTAGAGGATTGGAATGGATCATCACCGGAATACTCTGCAATGGCTTCTTGTAACCCAATCTCGAATGCGATTCTTTCACCTTTGAATTTCAAATCGTACAAAGTCAATCCCAAATCTCTGGACCAGCCGGCATAGAACTCCCAATCCATCCAAGTGAAATATCTTTCATCCTCACTGAACTTCCATCTTCTTCCTTGGGGTTCAATTTGAATTGGTGCAATCTTCTCATCCAAATCTCTTGAAGCACCACGTTGACCAATGTAGACAAACCCATCAGTACTATCGAGCTCTTTGGTATCAATAGTTTCCAACTTGACAAAATCATCTGAATCCCATGCTTTTCTGAACTCCGCGCTAGAGTTGTAAACCTTATTGTTGTAAACCCATTGAAGAAGTTTGAACTCTGATGAGTTTCTCCCAGTGACATCAACGTTCAAAAACAACCCAGTTGGGGTGATATCCTCAGCATCAAAGTAGTTGATGAAAATTGTTGCCCAGTTGGTCACTTTACCAGTAGTATTGTCGTATTGGAAAGGATCGGTACCCCAACAATCAACAGTACTGTTATCTTGACCGTACCATTGAATTTCTTCACCAACAAGATCGATCAAAACAGGAAGCATAGTGTCGGACAAGAATTCCTTTGTGTAAAGAACCTGTGCTCCAGCCCATCTCAAGTCATCCTTGTAACCAACAGCATACGAAACCTTAGACTTTGTGTAAATGAAATCCAACTCTGTGACATCTGGGGTGGTACTATTCTTCGTCAAAGGACCAATTTGCAACTCTTGCCAATATCCATCTGGGTATTCCTCGCTTGTGTACTCTTCAGTTCCCAAAAACAATGTAGCGCGAGCATATCTTGGTGGAAGAGGACCGTCGTTATCCAAATACTCGACAGCATCAGTCTTGTTTGGTGCCAATGTCTCCACCCACATGATGTAGTTATCGTAAGGGGTTGCATCCTCGGTCACAGTGAGATTGAATTTATCGGTCAACAGCTCGTAAATCAACTTAGTCTCATCGTTGGTAAGGTCAGCCCAGATATTCTTCTTTGGAGCAACAGCTTCCTTAGGGACGGATGGTGAACATGATGTGGCAACGTCTCTGGCCTCGAGAACCTCTGCGTTCCGTTTTTGAAAGAATCTGTCCCTGAGCTCAGATTTGGCTTGACGTGGATTGATGATACCACACTGAGCGAATGCCGCAGCCGATGCAATTGATAATAGCCGTGTGATCAACACCATTGTTTGGGTAAATCTTGGCTATTTGATTGTCATTCCATCGTAGAAGAACCCAATACCAGATATTGCTTGACCTTTTATAAAGAGTCAAGGGTTTCAAGGGTTTAAGATAGAGAACTGGAGTCTGGAAGATAGGAGAAGCTGCATTCATGCGCCTGCGTTACCTATCTCGACCTCATTTTCCCGGACGTGGAAGTTGGTGAGGGGGATTCGGTAATTGATGGAATAAGATACGAAATTCATACGCGCCTGTTCTCCCTTTTCGATAAGAAGACAATTCCCTCATTCGGTAAATTGGACACCCAAAAGGAGACACCGCTTATGCAAGCACTTCAAGAAGTCACAAGCAAGAATGACCTGGACCAGATTTCAATCCCATACAGGAAGTTCGTCCCTTGCTGACTCTTATCTAGCAATTTGGTTTCGGCCAAAACCTCAAATTGAGCCAACATTCCGCCATGACTAGCGGATGACCGGCGTCGATATCTTGACGGATGTGATATTCCGCTCACTAAAAGCATTGATTATATCACAAGCCTTAGATCAAACTAAACTGATCTCCAGTGTTGAGGCTCGAGTACTTTTCAGTCAAGTTGACAGGGATTTAAAACACATTATGTCATATCTTTAAACACTATATAAATTCTCAAGCACTGATATTCTTCTCGTCATCAAGAATCTTATCAATGCCATCAACGTGACCTCCCTCGATCGCATCGACATACTCCTCTTCTGTCAAGTTAGACTTAGGACCAGTATAGAACTTCTTCTTATATGTATAGAAGAAAATTGTAGCCAAGATCCAGATACCAACGTTGAAGACAACAGCATAATTCATGGACTCTTTATCAACAGTCTTCGATCCAGGGAACATTGCAAGAATGATAATGAAGCACATGAAGACAATTGAAATGACGTGGAATGCAACTGAAGTCTTTGGACCTGCAAAGAAGACACCAGGTGTGAATATGTCTTTACCAGATGTCAAACGGAGAATTTGTGGCATCATCCAACTGAAGTAATTGCCAATGACTGCGATGGAGAACAAGGCACTTGTAGCAGCGGCACCAATCAAAACCAAGAGCCCAATCAATAATGAAATCACACCTGATGCAACAATAGCACGTAATGGGACACTAAGCTTCTTGTTCACAACTTTAACAAACGAGGAAAAAATGAACCCATCATCTCTGGAGAAAGCCCAGATCTGTCTTGAGACAGCAGTGATGATACTTGCTCCCATCAAGAATTGACAAACTGATGTCAAAGAGATGAAAGCAATGGCCCACTTTTTACCCAATGCGTTGAAAAAGATCTGCGTCAATGGTTGACCAGTAGGGGTATCAACAATAGCTGCAACATCACTTCCCATACATGCATTGATCACAACGATAATAAAGAATCCCATGACCCAGCATGCACCGATCGAACCCAAAATACCGACTGGAACTGATTTGGATGGGTTCTTAGCCTCTTCAGACATGTGAACACATGAATCGAAAGCACCAATAGTCCAAACAACTGGCATGATACCTAGTTGTAAGAAGGCCCAACCATCGGTCCAGTCTGTCATGTTTTCAAATTTACCAAAGATGAAAGCACCATCATTGAACGACAAGTTTCTAGAAGTTCCGATTGGTAATGCAATGAAGAACAAAATAATCAACAAGTTGTTACCTATAATAGAAGCGGATTGCAACTTTGCCACAACACCTGAGGCTAAACATGCAACAACCAATTCTCCAACAATACCAGCTGCAAAAACACCATATAGCTTCGCATCTGTAATTTCGAAGTCTCCGTTTTTACTAACGTAAACACCACTCAAGATCTGAACAGCCAAACCATACGTGATAGAACAAACACCACCTGAAAGAGCAAGCGAGTTTGAAACACCAACGATAAATGACAATGGGGCCTTCATTGAAGGTGGGGCATAGTAATATGTCCAATAATACAATCCACCAGAAGTTGGGATCGAACTGGCCAATTCAGCCATACCATAACCAATGAAAAGAATGAAGAATCCACCCAAGAACCATCCCCATAGAAGAGTTGCTGGACCACCTTCAAGACCACCAATCATAGTACTGGCAATACTTGGTAACAGACCCATAATGGAGAAGGCAATACCAAACACTTGCAAAGGTGACATGTTTCTCTTCAACTCCTCTTTGTAACCGATCTGAGCAAGAACTGCAGATGCATCATGGGCTTCTTTGGCATTGATGTAGTTGACCGTACCAGCGTGTCTTGAAGTGACCGATCTCAAGGAAAGGACGGGCTGCACTGGTGACTTTGATGGCTCGACGGAGTCTGACATTGTTCGATCGACTAGCCCAGTGTATCAATGGAGTCGCTGTGCATGGTGAATGCTCATCTCAAGGGTTTCTAGCCGATTATAAAACAATTGATCCAGAATCGCCACTGTTCATAACTGTAGCTGTGCGACCTTATCAGTTGGAAGTTGGGGTACTCAGATTTGAGAAATCCTAATCCAGCGCTAGGCCTGAACGGGAAGCTCCAGCAGACGATTCTATTGGCCGGAAAAAAAAAAGAACGCGAGCGGGTCTTCCCTGTTTGGGACCCTTGAGACCGAAGACCCTCTTAACTGTCAGTTTTGCTCTCATTTAAAGCTATAGATGGCAGCTCCAGCATATATATATAAGCCCAAGGACCATCCTGAACATCCCTAAGTCTAACACTATGATGTTTGAGAAACGGGCCTTTGTTGTAATAAAAACTAAGTCTTGGCACACAATAGAAAGTGCAAAAGAACTGAAGCATGGGCCGCTGATAAGCTCACCGAAAATTGCCGCAGTGATGGGAAATTAATAGGAAAAGTATATCACACGCCATAGCCGTTCCAATGATCAGACATTGTCAACATCTCGAATGACTTGATCGTTGAATGGCGCAAATATCCAGCTGATTGCCACAAATTTTTATCATCAAATTACGTTGTTTCACCAGCAATTATGTTCTTAAAAGGGAAACGGTCGAAACGAAGAGTTTCGATCCAATCCCGCGCGCCATTCAAATTTATCAAACATCACCAATCTAGATGCGCCAGGCCCCAGGGGAATACCATAGTCTAGCGCACATCACTCCACCTGCGGGCATCAACCGTTAGAACCCATCACCAGGTCCACCTGTATAACATGGCCTCACCAATATTCTTCTCCAATCCGAGTTATGGCTTCTCGCCAGCAGCTGTTGAAGACGGGCTCTCCAAGGCGCTTCTGGGGTCTATTCAACTCATTCCATTCATTTTCAAAGAGGGGTTAATCATCAAGTTTTTGATCCAATCGATACTGATATCGCTGTTTCTTGAGATTACGATCAAGATCCCTCATGTTATCATATCTTCTTTCATATGGATAATACAATTTTTCACACAGGATGAGCAATTCATCACTTCAAATTTATACAAGCTTGATGAAGGGTTATACTTCTTGATTGATATCACATACCTGAAAGCATTCTTACTGCTTTTGATCCAATGTTTCTTCTTCAAAGTGTTTGAAAAACTTTTCATCCAAGGATTGGAAATCTCAATGCAAGAGAAAAAAGATGATGAAAAGACTAACTCTATCAGCAGATTGAAACTTTTGAAAAGGATTGATCTTAAAGATACGTCATTAGTATCGAAATGGTTAAGCAGAGAAGAAGATTCCACTTTATTCTTGACACATCAATTGAACTTCATCTCACAATTGACAACTTCATATTTCTATTTCATCCTCAACATAATCATCCCATTGTTTGTGGTTAAGATCCCATGGATAGGATTCCCATTGGCATTATTCTATGTTTTCAAAGTATTGAGTCCCCAATTCGGTACCCAAATTGCATCGATCATCTTCCCATTAGGACTCATATTACCGTTCAATTTATTCATCTATATGTTTGGTTCATTGAATTTGATCCCATTCATCATCAAACATTTGTTAATCATTCCATATTTCCAAAGATTACAATTAACAGATCTTCAAATCAACGATTGGATCATGTCAAGGCTAGGACTTGTCCTGGGATTTGGACTCCCTCATTTACTCATAACATACATCTCGGGTCCAACCATTTGGTCAATGTTGTTCTTGTTCCTCTTACAGTACAACCTGGCATATTTCGTCAATCAATATTCCGATCCAATACCTGATATGATTGATGAAACTTGGCTCTTGAGACAGATATATCGTACACCTGCATCTTTCGATTCTACAACTACTATATAAATACAACACTACCATCGATGAAACACTAAAAAAATTCGATATATTCGGAATTATCTAATATGTACAAATTTCAAATCATCAGTGTAAATATATTATCACTTTAAAAAAATCGTATAGTAATCTAACATGCTTTTTTTTTATTTTCTTTTCTTGTCTTTCCTCTCACCTTTCTTTCTCATTCCTCTCTCCAAAATATAATAATAAATACTCCTTCTCCCCTCCTTTGAAGAAATTGATCCGGAAAGTATGAAACTGAAAATAAACCCTCCTTCTCCTTAACAAATCATCTTCATGATTCGTCATGTGTGTAGTTGTGTGTATGTATATAAAAAATTGAACACCTGATCTCAGTGTATCATATTGGTTGTTGAATGTGGATGTTGGTTTGTATATGTATATGTGAATGTTTGTGTTGGACCTTTATAATTATAATTGATCAGCGTATGGCAAGTTATTAACATCACCGACGGCAACGTAGTTGAACTTGGAGAGCTTGAAGTCCTTGACACTGGAGACATCGATCTGAACTGGGGAGATGGCAGAATCGTTAGCCAAGGCCAATTTGGCAGAAGCATAAGAAGTGGCAGATGAGAGATCCAAACCAGCCTTCAAAGCAGAGACAAGAGTCTTTATGTTGGCAGAGGCAGTGGCAGCATCACCCTTGGTGTAAAGAGTGAACAAACCGGCACCTGCGTACTTATTGAGTGAGGCCTTGGCGGTGATTTGAGAAAGCTCAGTCAATGGAGATGACAAGTATTGAGCCAAAACCTCGTAAGTGGCGAAATCCTTAGCCTTAACTGGGACAGCGATGGCAGCAACGGACTCACCGAAAGCTCTTTGTCTAACCTCAACACCTTCGTAGAAAGTTGGAGCAGCAGTGGAAGCCAAAGAAGCACCTTGTGGGAGAGAGTTCAAAGAAGACTCCTTAAGGAAACCTTCAAGGGCCTTGGCGTCAACACCTTGACCAAAGATCTCAACATTCTCTTGGACATAAACCTTGTCAGCGAAGGCCTTGATCTCATCGAGGGAGATCTTCTCAACCCCATCGTAGTATAATGGGTTACCCAAACCGGATCTGAAAGTGGCAGAGTGCAATAATTCCTCAGCTTGGTAGAATGGGGAGGCCAAAGCAGTGGCCAAGTCGTACTTAGCAGCTGGCAAGACAACCTCTGGGTACTCGTAAGCCTTGAAAGAGGTCTTGTACAAGACATCGGCAATCGCATTGACGTAAAATGGGAGACCCTCTTTCAAAAAGTTGGCAGACAAGTAGATGGCATCTCTGTCAACCTTGGAAGAGAACTCACCACCCAAAAGCTCGGACTCTCTGGTGAGTCTGAGGGCAGACTTGGAGACTGTGTTTTGGAAGTTGAATCTGGAGAGCAAATGGGAGATACCGTCCTTGGTGGCATAACGAGAACCGGCATTGACCTTGACCGTCAAGGTGGACACCTTACCTGGGAAGTCTTGTGCAGAGACCTTGGTAGCGAGACCTCTGGTGGAGGATGGGATGGATTGAGCCAATCTTCTGGAGAGCATGATGTGATGAATGGTGAATGGTGGTGGGAAGCGAGGGGAGATGTGGTTGACAGTGTGGTGTATAGTTAAATTTTTTGTCAGTGTTTGATCGCGGCGCAGACTCCTCGAAGCGGCCAAGGCGAAGGACAATTTTGGCCCAGCATGACGGGCGCACGCACTTCTGACAAAGACCCGAATTAACGGCCGCTGATTGGGCGCTTTGCCGCCGGGGGAATAGCCACGTGACAGGACACCCTCGGATCCTATCCCCTGACGTAATCAACATAACCGCCCGTGCTGTTTTGGCAGCGACACCCATCGCGTCGCTTTTCTTCAATTGCAGACACGTAGGCACTACAACAACAAACAACACACCATCTGATACACCTTTCACACACTCACACACTTCAGTATGGCCATCGAGAATACCGTCGTGGTCCCTGCATACCACGAGAAGCTCAACATCAGACCTCTCACGACCAGACTCTTTGCCGCCTTGGGTAACGGCGAGTCCAAGAAGACAGAGTTGATCTTTGTAGATGACAACTCCAACGATGGCTCTGTTGAGGAGGTTGAGAAGTTGCAGAAAGAGGGTTATAACGTCAGAATAATTGTCAGAACTACAGAGAGAGGTTTGAGTTCCGCTGTCTTGAGAGGGTTCCAAGAGGCAAAAGGTGAGCACTTGTTGTGTATGGATGCCGATCTACAACACCCTCCAGAGAGTGTTCCAGATTTCCTCAAGGCTTTGAAAGAATATCCATTCGTCACCGGTACCAGATATGCCGAAGGTGTCAGCATCGACTCCTCATGGCCATTATACCGCCGTGTGATATCCTCCGGTGCTAGATTGCTCGCTAGACCATTGACCTCTGCTTCTGACCCAATGGGTGGATTCTTCGGATTGCAAAAAACCTATTTAAAGAATGCTAAGAACATCAACGTTCAAGGTTTCAAGATCGCTTTGGAGCTCTTGGCCAAGTTGCCATTGCCAGCCAACGCTCAGATTGGTGAAGTTGCCTACTCATTCGGGGTCAGAACCGAAGGTGAATCCAAACTTTCCAGTAAAGTCATGATCCAATACTTGGAGCAACTCTGGGATTTGTACGTGTACAAGTTCGGTATTGCCCCTATCCTTGCCCCATTCGCCATTGCTGCGTTCCTTGTGTACTACATCTTCACCGCATTGTTCTTTTAAATCGATATGAATTGTTGCACTCCCCCACGTTTGTAGTGCCCCACAGCTTTCTTCGGCTGCATTTTCGTTTCACCCGCAGACACCCGTCAATGACGGAGGCTGATAATTCAGCAATCACGGAGACACCAACAACAGCTCACTTTGCAACGCTCACAGCTACAACACACACTTTCAGTTGCTTCGTTCGCTCAAAGGCAACAGCAGATCACACAAGAGAAGACTCAATGACAACTCTTCTTCTCAGAGTAGATGAAAGCGGGGAACCCACCTCCGAAGGTGTTATCTTCCTCCCGTCTTTGCCCCTTCCAGCCAACTATCAAAAGGGTGACTACTTGTTCAATCTGAGACTATTCCTACCAGCAGCATGCCGGATTGCAAGTGAGGGAAACATCTGGACCAATGTCCCACCTGACCCATCGATTGCATTTGATCGAAACAAATTCTACAAGAAACCGATCCCAATCACCTTCATTGCTGATATCGAGATTGACGTTAAAGTTTACGATCCAGGTTGTTATAGCTTCTATGCATCTTTTAAAAATTCCACTGGTGAGATTAAAACCACAAGAAAGTCCTATTTTGTCGTTCCACCTTCACTCTACATCAATAATGACTTCTTACCGTTGAATTCCATTGCTATGGAATCCGTTGTCTCCAAATGGTTGGGTCCACGTGATGATTGGAACAAGATTTTTGAAGAGGTTAAGCGGAAAGGTTATAACATGGTTCATTTCACCCCTTTACAAGAGCGCGGTGAGTCTAATTCGCCATATTCGATCTATGATCAACTTTCATTCGATTCGAATCTTTTCATAGATTTCAAAGATGTGAATGAATTTATTGAGATGTTGCATAAGGATTTTGGATTGTTATCAATCACCGATATCGTTTTGAATCATACTGCTAATAATTCCAAATGGTTAAGAGATCATCCAGAATCCGGTTATAACAAAACAACTGCCCCACACTTGACCTCCGCTATTGAATTGGATCAGAAACTATTGCAATTTAGTTCACAATTGAAAGAGCTTGGATTCCCAACATTACTTCAGAATGAATCTGACCTACTTTATCTCATGGAAGGGATCAAATCTCATGTGATTTCACCTCTGAAGTTGTGGGAATTTTACGTTGTTGATGTCGAGGGTACCATTGATGAACTTAGATCAACATGGTCTTCCACCTCTGTTGAACAAAAATTCAAAAGCATCGAGATCCCAGATGATGTTAGGAGCTCAACTGTGAAGCTTGCTGAATTTGTTTCTTCTAATTCTGGTAAGTTTACATTCGCAGGAAGATTTGCTAATAAAGTTGACTCATTCACATTTGCTAGCATCTTGTCATCTGCTTATAACACATTGTCATTTGAAGACGTTGAATCCAAGAGTCGTGAGATCCTTAATGAAGTCAACCTTCCAAAATATAGAGAATATGATGCTGATTTAGAGATTATACTGGAACAGCTTTTCAACAGAACCAAATATCTTCGTTTGGAGGAACATGGCCCAAAACTTGGTGAGATTTCTGACAGGAGTCCATTTTGCGAACCTTATTTCACTCGTTTCACTTCAACTGATGGTGAGGAATGTCATCTTGCCAATAATGGCTGGATTTGGAATGGTGATCCACTGACTGATTTTGCATCAAACAAGTCCAAGGCCTATCTTTTACGTGAAGTTATCATCTGGGGTGATTGTGTCAAGTTGCGTTATGGTTCAGGTCCTGAAGATTCCCCATTCCTTTGGGAAAGAATGGCGCAGTATGTGAAGGATAATGCAGAGATATTTGATGGTTTCCGAATTGATAACTGTCATTCAACTCCTCTTCACGTTGGTGAATACCTTCTCGATGCTGCAAGAAGTGTGAACCCAAATTTGTATGTTGTTGCAGAGCTTTTCACAGGATCAGAATATCTTGATAACCTCTTTGTTGAGAGACTTGGTATTATTTCCCTTATAAGAGAAGCTATGCAGGCATGGTCAGTTGAGGAACTTTCAAGACTTGTCCATAGACATGCTGGTGCTCCAATTGGTTCATTCCTTCCTTTGCCGCTTGATGATTATGCATACCCTGTCGGGAACGATGATTCAATGGTTAACAACTCATTATCAGAGATCCAAGTTCCAAAGATCTTAGAACCTTCAAAGACACATGCCTTGTTCATGGATTGCACACATGACAATGAAACTCCATTCGATAAGAGAACCGTTGAGGACACATTACCAAATGCAGCTTTGATCTCTCTCTGCTCTACTGCTGTTGGGTCTGTCTTTGGCTATGACGAGTGTTATCCTCACTTGTTGGATGTTGTTGCTGAGGAAAGAGCTTATTCATATGGTCAAGGAATTGGTGATGTCAAGTCCAAGCTATATGAGATTCGTAAGAACATTTCTGATTCGAGTTTCGACGCTGCTGATCATGAAATGCATGTCCACCATGAAGGCCAATATATCACCCTTCAAAGAGTCAATGCTAAGACCGGTGAAGGTTGGTTTTTGATCGCAAGAACCAAATTCCATGATGACCAGGATCAATGGCTTGCTCCAATCACATTGAAGGGAACTTCTGCAGAGTATTTGTTTGCTTACTCCTTGAAGAGAGAAGGTGATCCAAAAGAGGATAAGTCCACTTTGACAAGTGTCCCTGTGTCTTTGGTTGAACTTGAAAGTTTGAAGGTTGAGCCTGTTGATGGTAGAGACACAAAAATTACCCTCCCAGACTATTTCCCACAAGGTTCCATTGCTATCATCAAAACACAATTCAACTCTGTTGAAGAGTCTCTTGATACATTCTTCAGAAATGGTGCCATTGAAGCTACATCTGGGTTAACATTACCAGACTTGAATGTGCTATTGTACAAGTGTGAATCTGAGGAACGTGATGCCAGTGGCGGTAGAGAAGGTGTTTACGATATACCAGGTTATGGTCGCTTGGTTTACTCTGGTCTTCAAGGTTGGATCTCTGTGTTGAGAGATGTTATCAGTTCGAATGATTTGGCACACCCAATTGCAGAGCATCTTCGTACTGGAAATTGGGCCTTGGACTATATCACAAATCGTCTTAATAAGTATAGTGACAATGGTGCTATTGATAAATTCAAGAACTGGTTGAAGGAGAGGCTTGATAAAGTTAAGGAAGCACCATTCTTTTTGACTCCAAGATACTTTGCTTTGGTTGTTGGTGTTGCATATGAGGCATTAAGATTGAAGGTTTTGACTCTTTTCTCTAAAGAGATACAAGGTGCTAATGTCTTTGTTCAAAGTCTTGCTTTGACCTCGGTCCAGATGGTTGGTACTTTACGTTCCACCTCGCTTCAACCTTTCAAAATTATTCCATCCATGGCTGCTGGACTCCCACATTTCAGTTATGATTACATGAGATGTTGGGGAAGAGATGTTTTCATTTCTGTCAGAGGTTTGTTGCTTGCCACTGGACGTTTTGAGGATGCGAAACATCACATCTTGAACTTCGCTTCAACATTGAAACATGGACTCATCCCTAATCTACTTGATGCTGGAAGAAATCCACGTTATAATGCCAGAGATGCTGCTTGGTTCTTCCTCCAATCTATTCAGGATTATGTGACAATCGTCCCAGGAGGAGAAGCAATTCTCAAAGAAAAGGTGAAGAGAAGATTCCCATTGGATGACACATATGTCACACATGATGACCCGGTTGCTTATAGCTATGAGTCTACGCTTGAAGAGATCATTTACGAAATTTTATCACGTCATGCCAAGGGGATCAAATACCGTGAGGCCAATGCTGGAATTAGACTTGATAGTCAAATGAAGGATGAAGGTTTCAATGTGGAGGTTTTAGTCGATTGGGAAACTGGTCTTGTTCACGGTGGTTCTCAGTCCAACTGCGGTACTTGGATGGATAAAATGGGTGAGAGTGAAAAGGCCCACAGTAAAGGTGTTCCTGGTACTCCAAGAGATGGTGCTGCTATTGAGATCAGTGGGCTTTTGAAGAGTTCATTGAGATTTGTCATTGAACTCCACAAGAAGGGTCTTTTCAGTAAGACAACTGTTGCCAAGTCTGACGGTACAGAGGTCAGCTTTTCAGATTGGAATGATCTGGTACAAGCTAATTTTGAGAAAGCATATTACATCCCACAAGATCCAAATGAAGATGTGAACTACTTCATTGATTCCTCCATTGTCAACAGAAGAGCCATCTACAAGGACTTATTCAGATCTGGAAAACCATACGAAGATTATCAACTGAGACCAAACTTCGCCATTGCTATGACTGTTGCTCCCGAATTGTTTGATGTTGAGAAAGCAGTTCAGGCTTTGAAGATTGCAGATGATGTCATCAGAGGCCCTTTGGGTATGAGAACGTTGGATCCAAGTGACTTCAACTACAGACCATACTATATCAACTCTGAAGATTCTGAAGATTTCGCCACATCAAAGGGTAGAAACTATCATCAAGGTCCTGAATGGGTGTGGTGTATTGGTTACTTCTTCCGTGCTACCAGAATTTTCCAACTGAAGCAATCAACAGATGAAGCCACGGTGAAGGAACTTGAAGTTGAACTGTACCAATCTCTAACCCGGAGACTGAAGAGACATAGAGAATGGATTAGAACGAGTGCATGGGCAGGCTTGACGGAGCTGACAAACAAGGATGGTGAGCTTTGTTATGACTCTTCCCCAAGTCAAGCATGGAGTACCGGTACCCTTCTCGATCTTTATTTCGATATTTGGAGTAATGCCTCCTAAGGTAGTGCTCACCGTGTGAATTTCGTGGTGGTTGATAATTTATACGCTTTTGTATATCATAATCATCTTTTAGAGTTATTTATAGATGCTGTATGCGTAGTATTGGGCTGTGGGCCGTGGTTGTAGTGGTTTCAAGTTTAGTTTGGTAGTGTGGCTGTTACGTAATTTTTGTGGGGGGCGCGTTTGAAGGCGGATAAGGATTTGAAACCCAGGGATCATCACACAACTCGTTGAACACACACAGTTCAACCCCAAAACAGACTGTCACTCCCTCACACACCCTCATAACCGCTTATTTATAGAGTCTTTTGTATCGTTCTTCAGTGGCCATGTCTGCAAACAAACGAGACAAGCTGGGTCAAGTCATACAGAACTTCTTCCTCAAAGCAGCCAACATTGTTGTTCAGTCACGGCAAGGAGAGGATCAAAGAGCAAATCAAACCAAACAAACCGCAAGGGTAAGCAAATGGTTCAACCTCGACACATGGGATATGTCCAGGGAGGACTTGAGATATTGGAAGAGCAGCATATCATCACCAGCCATGGTTTCGCCCCTTGTTATTGAAACCTTTCTGGATCTAAGGGAGCTGAGCTCCAAGCAATCACTGGTTCTCCAAGGAGATGATGATACCACATGGAACATCAACACCAAGAAAACTGAAATTGTGATGGAAAGATGGCTTGTTGAGATTGATCCGTCCATGAGCGATGACACCAATGCTGAACTACCCCTTCTATATAAGAAGTTAATCATCACATTCCGCTACTTGTATGTTTTATCAAGGCTATTACCCAGTTACAAGTTGATGAGACGTCTCAACAAAGTGAAGCTCACAAAACTCCCACTCGCTATTGGAACCAGAATTCTTGATGGAAACAAAACCATTGTATCGAAAGGTCGTATTGGTCTGAGTAAGCCAATTGTTCAGAGTGGTAGCCATCTCGTTCAAAAGGTATTGGATCCTGTGAGTACTTCAGTCGGTACGTTGAAGATTTCAGTATCATACAGAAAACACGTCAACTTCCATCTGAGTGATAATGAGGAGACATTCTCCAGCCATTTTTTGAACATTGATAAGTCAAAGAGCACAACAAGTACACTACGGAGACCCCTTAAGACTGGAAACGCATCACCTCCAACAAGCACATCGCCGCTCACACGAAATGAATCACAAGGGTCGATTGCACAGGCTTTGAAAGTCCAGAGATCAGGATCATTGTCAGGCACAAACCCTTATATCCAAAAACAGAAACCAATGTCGGGGTCCATTCCAAAATCTGTTGCTTCTTCCGTGGGGTCATCTAATACCATTCCATTACCTTCACAGGGAAATTCAGACACCGTGAACCTTGCTGGAAGTGCTCCCAAATATTCCTCATCATTTGGGAGAGCCACGCGTCGTTCAAGTTTGAGAAGATCATCGAGTGTCGAAAGAGGGGCACCTTCAAGTTTTGATAGGGCATCTGTTTCCGGGTTGGAGATAACAGAGTCCCCTATTGAGGATGACATTAATGATTTTGTAAAGTTGTTGGATAACAAATCAGACTTAAAGTTAAATTACTCATCAAATGTGCAAGATTCATTGGGAAGATTTCAAATGTTGAAAAGCAAGAATGATTTGTTGAGTGAAAGTATGTCTGCTAGCATATATTCCAAATCGCACTCCCCACTCCCTGCTGTTGCAATATCCACTACCCCTTCAAATCAACCTTCAAGTTCACTTTGGCCATACAGATTGTCCTCAACGTCTCCAAGATCAAACTACAACTACTCCATCCCACAACTACCAATGAAGCTCTCCGATAATAACAACAGCAATGAATCACTCTTAACTACCGACCATATGACGAGCAGTAAGAGCATACCAGTATCAAGAGCAGGTTCTCTTTCACCTGGTTCACTTCTGAAACGCACAAACAAAACATTAACAATTGGTCCATCTACACCAACTATTGCATCCACTCAAACACATGCTAGAATGCACAGGGTATATGGTAGTTCCCTTGATTCCTCCCATACCACACAGAGTCATCATACCAAAGGCGAAGAGGAGGATGAGGATGAACTACTTTTCGCTATGAGCGACATGAACTTAACTAAATGAACAAATTAATAAGCTATAGAAACCTTGATATGTATCACTATTGTAGATTGCTAGCTATCACCAGCTCTGGCTGTATGTTGTTAATATTGTCCTCATTGTCATTATCGTCATTTTCGTCCTTGCTAGTCTGAATTTCCTCATCTGTATTCCCTTCAGAAACCATGAGCAATCCTCTAGCTGCATATAGTTCTCTCTTTTTATCATGCCAGTCCAAGTGTCTCTTTAAATCAAACCCTCTCTTAAATGACCGTGAACAATTCTTGAAAGAACACTTGAACATATCTTGGTCTTGTCCCATTGTCTTCAACAATAAGTCTGTTGCTTTTTGGCCACTGTATAACATGGCTTGTACCTTTTCTGTACTCAAAGCAGTTCTTGTGTTGGGCTGGTAATCTTGTAAATTTTCAATCTGCCTTGACTCTTGTACTGGCCTGTTCAGTATCGTTTTCAAATTGTTCGGTATGAATTTATGCGTATCCAGACAATGCACTATAAGTTCGTCTTTCTTCAAGAAATCAGAAGAGCACTCTGTACATTTCCAACGTTTGATAGATTTCGTTTCATCGTGAATCAACTCGTGCATCTTCAAAGCCTCTTGACCAACAAACGTCTTGTCACATAACTTGCAAATCAATTTTGGATGATCTGTCTTCATGTGTAATTGTAAAGCAGACCAAGTTTTCAGTGATTTCAAGCATCCTGGGAAATCGCATTGATATGCCGGTGACTCACTATGGTGTTTGGTCATGTGGTTTGCCAATCTATATGGTCTGGGGAAAGTCTTACCACATTCTTTACACGTCAATGTTTTCAGATGGACAGCTTGGTGATGGTGTCTCAACTGTTGATGTTTGTAGAAACTGTCTTCACATCCTTCTTCTGGACAGTGAAAAGTCTTTGTATGTGTGATTTCATGACGTTTCAAATGCTGTCTGGTGTTGACACCTTTTCCACAGATGGAGCATTTAAATGGTCTCTCCTCCGAGTGGGATAACATGTGTCTCTTCAAATGGGATTCTCTAAAAAATGCGCTGTTGCAAGCATCACATTGGAATGGCCTTGAGTCTGTATGTGTCCTCTGATGTTGTGTGAGCAAACTTGGTCTGGAGTATAGCTTATCACATCCTTCGTAATCACATCGGTATACTTTTGGTCTGGAAGAACAAGAGGAGGACCGTGATGATCCTCTAGATGAGGGCACAGATGTCGCGGGTGTGCTTTGTGTGGCAGCAGAAGAGCGTCCTCTGGAGGGTTCTGAAGCACTCATGTGTGGTTATTGATGTTCTAGTTTGCTGTACTCCACATTGTTGAAGATAAGATGGGGACATAAATTAGAAAATTTGACACCAAAATGTCTTTTAGCGCAGCATTCGCAGCGCACCAGTTTTTCCGCGAGCCGAATTCCCAGACGAATTCCATCCCACCCACGAAATTCCAACGAAGGATCCGGGCACGCAACCACGCGTCGTTTTGGCGAAAAAGAATTTTCGAAGGCCCTCCACCACAAAGAAGCCACCGCTAACTACAATCAAACACATACACACACAATGTCTGACTACGGTGAGGATGCGTTCAACGACGGAGGAAATGAGAACTTCGAGGACTTTGAGCAGGAGTACAACTCAGACTTCGAGGACCTCGCCCCAGTAGAGGAGGTGGCTGAGGATGGAAGAGTGATCGTCAACGGAGGTACAGGTGCCACACAACCAGAGGACTTCCAACAAGAGCAAAACAGAAGAAAGACCAATAAGGAGCTTGCCATTCCAAGAAACAAGAGAACCACCACCCCATATATGACAAAGTACGAGAGAGCCAGAATACTGGGAACAAGAGCCCTCCAGATCTCCATGAACGCCCCAGTCCTTGTTGATCTGGAAGGTGAAACCGATCCTTTGCAAATCGCCATGAAGGAGTTGGCTCAAAACAAGATCCCACTTGTCATCAGAAGATACTTGCCAGATGGAAGCTACGAAGATTGGGGATGTGATGAACTGATTGTCGATATCGATGTTTGATTATGACCCATGCTAATAGAATAGAGGGTACGAAGTCACCGGAAGGTTTCGATCAAATAAAAAGAAGAAAAGACGCTGTGTAAAATAGAAAAGAGTTATATGTATAGAGGTGCTTCATATAACTTGAACTCAATAATAAAAAAATTGGAACAAAATAACATCGGATAAAATCTATTTGGAAATGTAAGATAAAAAGTCCTTCCCCATGAACACTTTCTCACCATTCATTCTCTCTGATTTGAAAGAATCAATCACATTCGGAAGCTCATTTTCGGTCATACCAACTTTCAGTAACGATTCCTTTAATTCCTTGACGTTAATCTCAGAGTCTGGGGAAAACATCTCTAATGCCTTTTGAATCTCTGTCAAGTTCGGAAGTTCACCTAATTCTTTGGAAAGGATGGATAAGTATGAAGCAAAACTCATGATCCCATCATCTGAAGACTCTAGCATCTTGGATATCTTTTGGTCATTTGCGTCTTGTGATATGGATTTGTAAGTTTCTTGAAGATCCTCTTTCGAAATCTCACCGTCATTGTTATGGTCTATCAGTTGGAAGGCATTCTGTAATTTGGCAATATGTTCTGCGGGAAGTTGTGTGAATCTTGCTTTATTCTCTGTCTTGTTACTCATTTTAAGTGGGGTATATGTAGATATCAATGGTATATACCGACACAATATGTAAAGTGTGGGTATCAAGTGCAATTAGATAAGTTTGTGAAATATCCGCGGCCGTATTTACATTATCCCCAAATGGGCAGCTTCCGAGACCTGGGATCACGTGGCTTACCCTCGAATATAATACTGATTCTTGGAAGGTGATCATCCCGGAAGTCGACATCTATCGCCTCCCCCCATAAGCTATCTATATGTATCATCTTTCATTTATAAATTATAACCATTATGTATACAATTATCCATGGCTATGAATGAAAATCTAAACCCCCAGATCAGAAGAATTTGAAAACCTCCCACATAGAAATCAATCTATGAAGCTTTGTACTCAACATGAGTTCATGTTCTTGCATCTTTTTCAACTGAGTCAATTCACTTGGTAGCAGATATTCCAACTCTTTACCCTTGACGTCGTCTCGGTTTACTTTTGATAACAATGACGCGTTGTCAAGCTTTAAGATGGCAATCTTCTCCAACATACGACCCATGTTCCAACAGAAGTTTGTCTTCATTGTGTCATTTGTATGTTTTTCACTGGAACGGTATAAGAAGACAGATTTTGAAGCGGCTCTATCTGCTGATTTTGGAACTTCTTGAATGTGTAATAAGTTCAATTTCACCAACACAGCGGTCAATGAACGAGCATCTTTCTCTCTTAAAAGTGCCGTTGAACTGATGAGTTTCTCAGAGACCAATCTATTGTCTCTGACACATCTGATGATACGTGCAGATGGTGCACCCAATGTAGTGCTGACAACTGCTTCTGCGGTAGTTCTCTTGAGCTTGTTCATGAGTTCTAGGTATGGCACGTAGTAAAGACCATTGTTCGACTTCTTCAAGAATGGGATTGATGAGTTTGCCAGTATTCTTAAATGTTGATCAACGATGTTCAACTTGTTTCCATTGTCCAAGTAACTTCCAATGTCATCATCGTCATCATCGTCCACATTATCTGCATCATCATCATCACCATCCCCATTAGTAGCAAAGGTTCCATCTTCGAGCTTTACACGCTTGTTGTTCAACTTTGAGGTAGTTGGTGTTCCCTTACGTTTTGGTGGGCCTGCAAGAACAGAGTCATTCAACGCGAAATTAACTCCTTTCAAAACGTCATTGGCACCGAACATATTGGATGCTTTTGGTTCATATTCTGATCTATCCAAAATCTCTTCATTTGTGATTCCAACTTGTAATAATGGATTGGAAACGTCTGGTGAGTTCTTCTCTGATAGTGAAAGAGCAGCTTTATAAACTTGTGATGTGATGTGACCAACTCTGTGTGCACATAATTGTGATAATTGTAAAGTTCGCTTTGACTTGATGAATCTCTTGAAACTGATAGAGAAGGACAAGTTTGGATTGACTTTCATCAATGAAGTATCCCTATCTTTTATGAAAAGATCTTCAGGTTCCTTGTTCAAAATGTTCAAAATATCCAATCTTGCCAAACTTCTGGCCTCAGCTGTACGTCTCAATTCGGAAAGTGTCACAGCTTTTGGAACTTTCAAATAAGCATTCTTCAAAGTCTTGATCCAAAGATCCTTGAGTGGACTGAAATGAACTTTCTGTACCGGGACCAAATAACGATCTTGAACCAAGTTGACAAAACGTTTCTCCAGCTCGGCAGTGGTCTCTGCATCTTGTGATCCAAAAGATGATACGTAATCGGCAACACTAAGGTTACCCAAACTGAGGAAATTTTGAATGATTTGATCGGTTGTATCGTCATGGTAAACCTCATCTATATGTGCGATGATCTCTCCAGAGTATAACAAAACCAAGACTCCTTCCTCTCTCAATGAGTAATATGTCGTCTCACCTCTTGGGGTCTTCTCCTCCCAGATAGACACACAGTTAAGCTGGATCAAACTGACAAGTGTCTTCTTGACCAGAACAGCCTGTAGGCCAGTTCTGATGACGATCTCCTTGATGGTAAGTCTTCCATAGTTGATCAAGGCAGACGCGACCACACTAGCTCTTTTCCCGAGATGTGCTTGGACGATACCGGAGTAGAGGTATCTCTCTGTGTTCTGTGACTTGGAAAAAGGTTGCTCAGGCATTGTTTACCTTTATTTGGCCCTGTGGAGATGCGATTTTGTGAAATATGGTCTCCGTGAGTAGTGTCTCGATGGCTCTGTTTTTTTTTTTTTTGATTTTTTCGCAGCGCCGATTTTGTTCAGGGCCTCCAAGACATATACATAGACGTCCCTGTATATAAAGTAATAGGTCAGGATATCCATTTTTAGCTGCATAGCTTATCTTATCACGCATTCATCCAATATGGGACTCATACCTATCCTTAGAACAGCCATACGGCACACCCACTCCCACTCGCAATCACCCGCTGCTTTAGTTAATACCCTCAAGTCCACTATTGTTGAAGTCAAAAAGAGACAAGAAGCTCGAGCTTCTGCCAAACAGAAGAACGTTATCAAACCTTCCACCAAGAAAGCGAAGAGACCTACTTCTGCTGCTGATTTCCTGAATCTAAAATATAGAAGTAAGTTCAAAGAGCCGCTAACCGCTCCAACTTCTGCCTCTATAACAAACTTCTTCACAACTACTTTGGTGAAACTTGAATGGACAACTGCACATTTCTTGGACATTCCTGGTGAAAGAGAAAGGTTGGATACAGATATAAAGTTGGGTTTACAAGATGAGGAAGACTTGGAGTATGAAGATAACTCAGGAATCTCAGATGTCTCATTACAGAAGAAATTGAAGAATCAACATAAATCAATACCCGAAGTCGTCTTCCTTGGGAAGTGTAATGTTGGAAAATCGTCTCTTTTGAATTCATTGCTCACTTCCAAAGAAGCTAAGAATAGTTTAGAATTTGCATGGGCATCAAATAAGGCGGGATATACACAAACTATGAACTGTTTCAACATAGGAAATCGTTTTAAACTCATTGATACCCCAGGTTATGGTGCTAAGGGAAGACAAGAACAGGGGAACCAAGTTATGGAATATCTACATAAAAGAAAAGAGCTAAGACGTGTATACCTATTAATTGGGTCCGAAGAAGGTTTTAGTGATGACGATTATACTATCATAGATATGCTTGTCAGTTCTGGTGTTCCATTCGAGATTGTGTTCACAAAGCTTGATAAATTGAAAAATATCAAGAAGGTCGAAAGTCATATCAAAGAGAGTGGTGTTCGATCATTGCCATCAGAACCAGAACTTATCTTCACAAACTCACAAATAAACAAGAAGGTTCAACAAAGATTTGGTTTCAATTTCTTGAGATCAAACATTTTCGAAGCATGTGGCTTACCATATAATACCAAATCACAAAAGGTTTAAATAGATACCACGTGGAAAATTATACATAAATCATAAATCTTACAGAGTCTAACAAATAAAAGAAAACTATTATATCAAACACTATGGAAAAAATAACATCATCGAAATGTACATGCAAAGGAATCTAATTGTATCCAACTTAATAAGTTTAGAAACGACCACCTCTACCACCTCTGGCACCGCCACGGCCACCGAATCCACCTCTTGATCCACCAAATCCACCTCTGGCACCACCACGACCACCGAATCCACCTCTTGATCCACCGAAGCCACCTCTGGCACCACCGCGGCCACCGAATCCACCTCTAGCACCGCCACGACCACCAAATCCACCTCTGGCACCACCACGGCCACCAGCACCACCTTTCTTCTTCGGTGGTTTTGGACCAGCAACCTTTGGCTTTGGCAAGAATCTTTCGATCGGTAGAAGTTTGTCTGGACCAATGTAGAACTTATCACCCTCTTTGAAGGAAGTAGCTTGGACACCCTCACTTGGCTTGATGGTGAAGAAAACCTCGTTCAATGGACCGAGAATCTCATCAATCTTACCGATTTGGGTCTTGTTCTCGAGATATATTGGAGCATTGAAGTATGGAATCTTGGTGTTAATGGAACGACAGAAAATATCACCCTCGACGGAGTGGACGTAGGCACCAACCTCTAAAACACTGTCTGGTGGACCTTGCGGAGCAGATGGTCTTCCGAATCCACCGCGACCACCACTGAAGCCTCCACGGCCACCACGGAATCCTCCTCTTGAGCCACCTCTGTTCATTGTGTATATATGTGTATACGGAGAAAGAGGAGTTGGTTTGTATGGAAATAAACCCTGGTTTCAAGCGATCAGAGCACTATCATAGATGAGAGATGAGCTCTTCAAAGTATTTTTTCATTCGCAGCGCACCAAAAATTTTCCCGCTGCCCCGCTTCAGGCATCTTCCGGGAAGATGGTCATGTGCTCACAAATACCCCGGATGTTACCCCAAATCGCCCTTGCCCAGATTCTGCGCTCCGGATGTTTTGATTCCACCCCTATCGTCTACCGCTTGCCAGTTGCCGTCACTTCCTCAATAGCCACGCACCAGCAAAGCAATTGACCCACCACGGCGGCTACTGTGACTCCACTCTCATCCCCAAGCTAACTGCACATCCGAACTATCAATTGCCATCACACCCCTGATTTAGCCTGCTAAACTACCTCTCGAAGCAATCTGAAATAGGACACCAGCTAACCGCGTCCAACATGGCCACCCCTCCTTACTACACCAAGGCACTATATGAATACAAGTCCGACTATGAAGACGATCTCAGTTTTCCTGCTGAGCAATTGATCAAGGTCACTGCCATTGAAGATGAAGAATGGCTCACCGGTGAATATACGGACTCTCACGGAACATTACTCAGTGGTATGTTTCCTAGGAACTTTGTCAGTGGTACCGTTGATCCCGTTGAAGAGGAAGACGTCATCGCAAAACCGGCTCCAGCGCCTGCTCCAATTCCCGCTCCAGTACCATCTATCCCAGAACCAGCTGTCTCATCACTTGTGAATACCAAACCAGAGATCCTGAATGAAGCCGTACCAGAGGTTGAAGCTCCAGTCTCTCCAGTCTTCCCAGGTGCAAAGACACACGATATCCCACCGGTCAATACTTTGGGATCCAAGGTTTCCACATTCAATTCAGCACAAGATGCGCTATTCCCACGGTCAGTAACACAAGAACCAACTGGATCTAAGAAATCGTACCAAGGAGTTCCTTCATCCTATGTCCCACCATCTTTGAATAAATCCACAACTTCGAAGTATTCAGGAAACTTGCATCATTCGTCTTACGTCCCTCCAGGCCTTGGATTCAGCAGAAAATCAACATCGGATAACCTTTCTGCTCCTCCTCCTCCTCCTCCTCCACCTGTGAATCATGCAGCAGACGAGCCATCGGAAGATGAAGGTCCACAGTTAAGTTTGAAGGAGAGAATCGCATTATTAAAGCAACAACAGGCCGAGGAAGAACAAAGACGCGCTGAATCATTGAAGAAGAAGGTTCAGAAGAAAGAAACTAGGAAACACTCAGTCTCATCCACGGGCTCACATCCTGAGGATATCCCTGTCATTCCAGGTTCAACTGCCGAACGCGCTCCTGATGCTATTGATGACAGTTTTGAAGAAGTTGGAGAGGATATTGAAGCACCGCATCCTGGAACCAACTTCTCAGATGTTGAAAGTAACACTGACGTTCCTGTTATCAAGTCCACTTATGCTGTGGAACCATCAGTCGAAGGGGCCGAAGATGATGAAGATGACCTTGAGAAGAGCGAAGCCCAGAACGAAGAAGAGGGGAGCGAGGAAGATAGTGAAGAAGAGGAAGAAGAAAGTGAAGAGGACAATGAAGAAACCAGAAGAGCTGCTTTAACCGCAAGAATGGCTAGATTGGCGGGTGCGGGAGGTATGTTCGGTGGTGGTTTCAATCCATTCGGTGGTCCAGCTCCTTCTGTTCCACCTCCAAAGAATACGAAAGAGAAATCCAAGTCTAAATCTAAGAAAGCGGTACAAGAAGAAACTTCATCAGGACCAGTTCCTTCGATTCCAGCTCCTGTCTCCGTTTTACCTCTAGGAGATTCATCACAACCATTGCCAAAGGCACTACAGAAGGATGTTCAACCAGTTGAGACTCATGATGAGGATGATACCCCAGTTAAGCCAAAGGTCACTAAAGAAGTTGAAGTTGAGGCTCCATATGTCCCAGTCGAAGCTAGACAGGATGAAGACCTTGATTCTTCAAGTTTTGAGTCAGTTGACGAATATCCTCCACATGCTGAGGGTCCCGCTCCGTCTGCTCCATCTATGCCGTCTGTTCCAGTCCCATCTGCTCCTGCTGCTCCATCAATCCCTGCTATCCCTACCACCATCCCCAATAGGGAACACGACATTTCTTCCGAGAACGATTCCGGTCATGAAGCAGGTGAATCTTTAGCTGATCGTCTCGCACAAGTTGGCATCAGTGATTCACCAGCCAAGTTGATTCCATCCGAATCTGCCGTTGAAGGTGATGATGAAGGTGAGATTGAAAACACTGCAAGCGAGGATAACTTCACATTCTCAGACAGGGAACGTGAAGTAAGGGAGACTGCCATTCCAAGTATTCCGAAACCTGTTTTGCACATTCCAAACTCTGGATATAACAGTACAGGCTATGAGTCTGATGAGGATATTGAAACTAGGGAAGCTGAAACTGATATCGTTGATCCATCACAGGATTCAACTGATACTTTGAATTATGTATCAAAATCCCCAATTGCACCATCTATCCCAGTTATCCCAGCTGGATACTCTTCTCTAGCACCATCTGCACCATCAGTTCCACCTCCACCACCAGTTCCACAACATCATGAGACAGCCACAAGAGAGTTTGAGACGCCACAGAAACATGCCCCTCCACCTCCACCACCGATTGCTCCATCTGCTCCAACCGTTGCTCCACCTCCACCAGTCCCACAACGCCATGAGGCATCTACTACCAGAGAGATTGAGACCCCACAGAAACACGCCCCGCCACCTCCACCTCCTGCGGCACCTTCTGCTCCTGCACCAACCTTTATGTCAAACAATCCATTCCCAAGCGTACCACCTCCGGTTCCGCAAATTCCAAAGGCGCCATTGCCTTCGGTCTCAACCGAGACCCCGATCAAACACTTGGAACGTTCTCAAACAGTGGAGTCTAGTATGTCAGTTGACTCACCATCTCAACCAAGAAGCAAACCACCTCCACCACCTGCTCCATCAGCTCCAACAGCTCCTGCTCCTGAATCGCCGAGCGTTGCTTCTCCTGCTTTCCGCAAGGCTTCTACATTCTCTGAACTTGGTCATTCGAAGGCCTCTGTCTCTTCTGACTCAGATGGAATCGATATGAGTTCCGATTGGTGGTTGAAGTCAAATGAGCTCCCACCGTCTCTTCAGTCACATGTTGGTAAGGATGTGATCTTTGAAGTCGATGAACACAAAGTCAACAAGAGAGGCGGTAAAGTTTTGATACTACGTGACTACTACATCCTTGGTCAAGATTATTCACAAACCGTTTTGAATGTCACATTTGAAAAACATGACCCTCGCGGGACCCTGAAGGTTTCTCAACAGAAATTTGACCCACCTGCTTTAACAACTGCTTCATCTGATGAGTATTATCAAAAGATTGGTGTCAAGGTGTTCCAAATTGCCAACAGACTTTTGAACACTACCGTTAAGGATGATAAACACTTTATCACCAACATATTATCCCAGATCCCTGGTGTCTTGTCTCCAATCGGCTTGAGAAGTTTCGGTGCCACTATCTACACGAATTCCAATAACATTGAGGTTCATCAATCCGGTGAATTTAGACCAGGTGATATTTTGGCGATCAACAAGGCGAAATTCCAAGGTCATAACAAATTACGTCAAAAGATCCAATATGACGTTGGACAAACCGGTGTTCCATATTCAAGTGTCATTACTGAATTCGATACGGAGAAGAAGAAATTCAGAGTCATTGAAGTTGATGGGAATGGTAAGGTTAGACATTCAAGTTATAAGCCATCCGATATGAAGAGTGGTAAGATGAAAGTTTTCAGAGTTGTCGGAAGAGAATTTGTCAATTGGTAAACTACTTCATTCGTTTAAATGTTTGTTTTGTAAAAAATTATGATATCTAAATGCATGCACATACATATATATACAGTCGTAAGATGTGAGTTACAAATAGCTATATCGTTTCATCATATTCTTCAACCCAGTGATTCGATGAGTTCCATTGAATCCCCACATAACTTTTCAAATTCTTCTTCATTAACATCATTCTCATCGGCAACAATAATCACTTCCGAACTTGATCCACCTAAGGACCCACCTTCCAAGACACTATAAGTCAACAATCTTCCCTTGTAGTCCAAATCTAATTGTTTTCTATGAATCATCGTCACATAGTCATATTTGATTGGAGTTTCAATACCTGGTAATTTCACCTCAACGGTTTGTGGGATTTCAATCGTTGAACCACCACTGAAATCGATATTCAACTCATCAAGGAAATTCTTGATCCCTTCCTGACCTTCTAACCAACTTCCATCAGCCGTGTAAGGTTTCAGAACGTCAAACATCTCCGATCTAACAAATTTCACATCCGTTGAGGCCTCTGGGATCGATACGTTGATATGTTGATCCTTCAAAACCGACACCACTTGTAACGTCTCTTTCTTGACACTTTCATCCTCTGTTATATCGAACCAGAACTCCAATGGTGGAAATTTCAAATAGTTTCCATCCTTGTCAAATGGTGAAGGTAGGAATTTGATCTGTGCGTAGTAAGAATGTTTATCCAAGGTTAAATCCTCATCATTTCCTTCAAAGAGTGGTAATTTCAAAACTTTCTCATGGATGAATGGTGTATCCGTGTTGAAAATGATCTTTTTATCCTTATCACTCTCCATTTCATTGGTTGAATGTAAGATTTGTCCAAATGTAACAGCTGTAACTGCTTGAGTCTTTTCATTAATAGTGGTGGGGGTGTGATTTGTATTGGAATGTAACTCTTCATAGATCTTCTTGGAGTCAATTGAAATCTCATTGGCCACTTTACTGATTGAATCAGTTTTTGGATTTTTCAATCTGAACCAATTTTGCTTTCTATGAATCCATGGTAATGATGTTTCATTCCCCATTCTGAAAAACTTTGAAATGGTTGAGTTGTAATTCAAATGGTTAATCACATTCATGAATGGATTATAGTCCAATGACCAAAGGATCAATCTCTTGGCTTGTGTTATCTTGGCTGGATCGACAGAAGTCATTTGATATATGTTTGATTTTGATTCTTCAATGACCTCAACTTCATTCTTGATTTCTTCAGCAGTCTCGAGAGGTATCTCCATATCCTCTTCTTTTGCTTCATTGGACTCAGTGACAGTTGTAGTAACACCTTCATTTGCAACAAGCGTATCAACCTTCTCAAACAAAACACCCGATAATCTTTGAATATCCTCTAATCTCAAAACCTCACCGGACACTTTGAACACCTGTTCAACCTGACTTAAATCGATCTCTTCTTCAACAAAACTCTTCAAAATATTTACCAGTGCCAAATCGATATATTGTAAATGTGATTCATTGGCAAAGATTATCATCTTTAATGATTTGGGGTAAAACATGATTTTAACATCCGACCTAATCCAAGTCTGTAACAATGATGTATTTGAAACCAATAGGAAAAACTCCTTCTTCGTTAAATAGAACGTCTGATCGATGGTCAATTCATCATTCTGATCATAGAGGATACTAATGTTCCAAAGTTTTTGTAATAACACCGAGATCAATCTTGATTTGGAGATCTGGGAAGGTGTTGGAATCACAGGGTTTGTCAAATTGATGAAATGTTTCAGTTGTTTCACAGTGAATCCTTTTGAAATCTCCTTCACTAGTTGTGCGTATCTCTGTTTTGATAATTGTGAAAATTGGGGCTTTAATGAGTTCAAATTATCCAGGAGGTCTTTATCAGTGACGAGGTCCATATTCTTCTGCATCAGTTTCGCGGTGTTCAGATTGATCAGGTCACGTTCGTATTCTCCTAATACATCTTTGATCTTCTTGCTCGGGCGTGCTTGATTTCTGTTCTTAGTGAGGAGCTTTGATTGTCTGGCATTCAATATCACCAAGCTTTGTTTCACCGGTGCCTTCTTCTTACCTTTTCCCAAGGTGTTGAGAATCGTACGGTCTATTTCGTTGAAGCACTTCCTTGAAGTGTGTATGAGTCTGGTCGTCCTGAGCATTGGAATGGTTGTTATATGTGCGAGGAATGTGATGAGATCCGTGTGGGTTGATGGATTTGAAGGATAGATCATGGCCAAAAAGTGAAAAGTTTAAGGAAAGATTACGTAACACAGGTCAGGAAACACCCGCACACCGCGATACTGATCTCTACAGATTGTATTAGAATCAAATTATGTATTATGCAATTCTCGAATATAAATATCATGAACATCGTAAAGCCTCAATCATGTACCATCCACCAATCGGAGATACGAACAAAGTGCAGACCTGGGAAAAGAAGCGAATCAGAAAAGCTCAACAATCTTTTGAGCAGCAAGAGGCCATCCCAAAGAAGTACCGAGGAACAAACCCCATCCAAAGACAACTGGAACCTTCTTCATGTAGAGAACACCGATTTGTTTTATAGCAGAGGTGTTGACGGTGAACTTGATGGCTTGCTTAGTGGCAGCTGGAGCAACGTGCTTGGAAGAGATGGCGGCGGCAGATCTGATGATTTGGGTGGTGAACATTGTTGTTTGTTATTCAATAGGATTGATGGTTGTAGCGTGAGCTTACAAGGTGTGTGGGGAGTAGGCGGGCATGACGAGAGTTTATATAGTGAGCAGTGTCAGACGATGTGGGGTGACTTTGTGCAAGTGTAGGGTGATTGTAGCATGAAGATGGGAGATAACACAGAAGTCACACCACCGAAAAAAGTCACGTCATTTTGTGAAACCGCGCAGGTCTCCGCTTCGGAATGTGTCGGAACGTGGTCGGAAAGGGTGATTCCGACACATTCCGACAATGGCCTTTCTCTTATGCCCTATGCTACTCTGCCACACTCCCAGGTCCACTGGCCATCTCCACACTCATCACAACTATGCCCACCGAGATGAGACTCAGGCACGTCCCACCATACCACCACACAAACACCACCTATGTCAAAGGCCGCTGGCTCAACAGAACAGTCCTGGACGTGCTGAAAGATGAGTTCAGATCCAAAGACCCACTCCACTACTCACACATGATCCACCAGGGGAACATCAACGTCATAAGGACACCCACACAGACAACATACTCCAAAGAGCAACTCATGGATCTCATCTTACAGAACAAGGACCAACTACAGATCAAATCCCATAAGCATGAACCACCAATCATCGAGACCCCCATCGAGACCATATATGAGACTGATGAGATGTTGGTCATTAATAAACCATCATCGATACCGGTCCACCCTACTGGAAGGTTTTTCAAAAACACCATTGTGGAGATGCTGAAGAATGACCATGGTTATAAGCAATTATATCTCTGTCATAGATTGGATAAATTAACCTCAGGGGTATTAATTCTCACCAAGACACAATCAATCGCTTCCAAAATACAAAAATTAATCGCATTGAAAGATGACATCCCAGAGAACGAATCAATCAACAATTCTAATAATAAATCAGTGATCAAACAATACCTAGCAAGGGTCCAAGGAAAATTTCCCACCCAGGAGACAATCGACTCACCAATCCGAAACATTGATACAAAACTTGGATTCAACAATGGTTTGAAACAATTCAAGAACGCCAAAACCCACTTCACACTACTAAAATACAACCCAACCCTCAATGAATCAATAGTGCTATGTCAACCAATAACCGGTCGGACTCATCAGATTCGTATTCATCTGTTATACCTCGGTCATCCGATCGTCAATGATCCGTTATACGGTCCTCATGGCTCACAGATCAGAAAAGGACTCATATTGAAACATATCACCGCCCCGCGAGAACCTATAACGCAGGGCGAATTTGATGAATTGTTGAAAGAGGATCTCAGCTATATGAGTCATTTGAAACAGGTTGATAAATGTGGTGAATGTGATGAACAGATCTTTAACGATCCAGAGCCGGAAAAGTTGTTGATTTATTTACATTCGTGGAAGTTTTCATTCGAGAAGTTTCAATTCATTGCTAATGTTCCAGATTGGTATGATATATAGATACTCTTCTTTTAGCTGGTTAAATAGTAGTTGATCACCATTTTATTTTTCTCATTCTAGATTTAACATTTCTTCTTTCCTTCTCACTTTTCTTGATCGGTTGTGGAGTTTCCTCGAGTTTCATTTCAAGTTTATCACTCAAAGAATTACTCAGATTAAAAAGAATCTCATCAACTTTATCCTTAGGTTTCTTCTCACCTTCCCTCATTGGAGTTTTAACAGTTTCCATCTTATCAGCATCCTTCTTTCTAAATTTTATAAAATCGTCACTGTTGGCCCCCGCTTTAACACTTTCATTTTTTGTCTTCATCATAACATTAATCCACTCAGGTATAACATCTCCATTCTTAGCCATCATCACTTTTAGCTTATTCCAATTAACTCGTTCATTATCCTTCTTCGCAATTTTTTCAGCTTTGACCACTTTACTCTCCAAAACGGATTCTCGAATCCCTTCTCTGAATAATTCCATCTCTTTCTCATCATTGGGGAGTAATTTAACATTGAAAACGTAAAACCCCTGCTTTCCTTCATACTTCTCAAAAAACTCCAAAAAGATCTTCTTCACCAATCGTCTCGTTTCAACCCTTTTGAATGCAAATGACATGGTATCGGAATTCTTATACAACTGCACCAATCGATTCTTCAAATGCGCATCAATTTCAGGCTCATTGAACATGTATCGGTTCTGGTGACATTGGATCCGTATCGAGGGTGTGGTCTTCCCTGCCAGACTGAGGAAATGCTCTGGTGGAAAATACTGACAGTTGAAGAACTCATTATTTTGGAGATGTACCTGGGGTGATTTTGAAAAGTTTTTATGGTAGTACTCTTGAACCGTTCCAATCGGTCCCTTGATGGTTCTGTATGTCGGTATGGGGAGGGAGGTCGCGGTTTTGAGACCTGTCCGTACTATTGAATCCATGATCTTGGCCTAGTTATATTGTAGGTGCTCTATGTGGTGTATGCTGTCAGTCTACAGATGTACAGGATAGACAAGATCGTGGAGTTGATCGTTGAGATGGAGCTGTGCTCTGAGGTTTGGTAAGTGTTTACATAAGCCGGAATGCTTCAGTGTCGGATGTCTGTACCTATAACTATATACTATTATGTTATTCATTAATATTTTCTCATTCATCTTTATTTAGACGTATTTCACTTGAAATCTATTACTGATTCAAAGGTAAAGATGTCCCTTACGAATGCTCGCTACTGCAAAGCGGCAAAGCCTTCAAAGTCGGAGTCGGTCTTGGGGCCGATCCGCTAG
>JAJMBA010000086.1:0-30704 GCA_030565205.1 Williopsis galapagoensis
TCGCCTGACCGTGGTTGGCAAGCTTTCTCATCAATTGACAAATAGACCAAGCAGTTTGAGAATCCAAACCAGAAGTTGGCTCATCGAAGAAAAGCAAAAGCTTTGGCTTAGCAGCAAGTTCAACACCAATGGTCAATCTCTTTCTTTGCTCAACATTCAAACCTTCACCAGCAACACCGACAACAGCGTCAGCGTAAGCTTGCATATCCAAAATCTTAATACACTCCTCAACATAATCATCCTTCTCAGCCTTGGAAACAGAAGATGGCTGTCTCAAGTAAGCAGAGAATCTCAAAGCTTCACGGACAGTAGCAGTGCTCAAATGCAAATCTTGTTGTTGAACGTAACCGGTGGATCTTTGGAAAGAGGAATCTCTCAAATGACCATTGACAAACATGTTACCAGTGACGACACCCGTAGTAACACGGTTGGCCAAAACATCCAAAAGAGTGGTCTTACCAGCACCAGAGGCACCCATCAAAGCGGTCAAAGTACCTGGTTTAACCCAACCATCAACACCACCAAGAATTTCACGCTCCTCGGTCTTGATCTTGACAGTGTAGTGAACATCCCTCCAGTGGAAGATATCCTTACCAGCTTGGATGGCATCAACTTGAACGTCTTCCTCTTCATCTTGTTGGGTAACATCACGCTCCTTACCAGCCTCAATATCGTTCTGGGCTTTCTCTTTTTTCAACTTGTTCAAAGTAGACTTTTGGAACAAGATAATCTCACCCTTTTGCTTGGCAGATTCGTTCCATTCAGCAAAGGACATGTAAGCAACAAGGAAGAACACCATGAAGACAATCAAAATACCAAAGTTTCTCCATTTGTGGTCATTGTCATAGGAGTAAGCCAGCTGAAGGTAACGATCACCATCGACGAATCTCTCACCTGGTCTGGCACCAACAGCGTTACAAATCCATGAATCAGCCTCCCATTCTGGATGGTCATCTGGGTTACCTGGAATGTAAGAAGCACATGGGAAACGTCTGCCATGGAACTCATTAACCAACAAAGCCTCGAAAGCATAGGCCAATGGATCCAAATAGTTCATCCATCTACACCAACCCAACATGGCGTTGGTTGGCACGACGAAACCTGTGAACAAAACCAAAGATAAAAGAATGATGTGACCTGGAACCAATGCCTGGGCCAAGGTTGGGGCCATGGAACCAATCAATCTGAAGAAATGTGACATAGTGAAGGTGGCAATAATGTTAAGGATGAAATAGAAGAAGAAACGACCTGGAGATCTTCTCAAGTTGACCATAAAGTAGTAAATCAAGTTGAAACCAATAGCAGTGAAAACCTTGAATGGTAATTGAGAAGTAACAGAAGCCAAAGCGTCAGCAGCAGGGTGGTACAAGGCATAAGACTTGTGTTTTTCAGTGATTGGTCTAGCTTCGAAAAGGGACATAATCTCCAAGAACGAAGAGAAACCGTTAAACAATGTGGCAAAGAAGACAGCGGTACCTCTCACGTAGAAAGAACCGGTATCGTTAGGCAAGTCGTAGAAAATGGAGGCCATAATCAACGCCATCAAGGAGTTGGCACCAACAGAGAACGCGTGGAAACCGACATCATTACGAATTCTTTGGAATTCACGTCTCAACAAGTAACGGGTTTGCATTGGCAATGAGGTGGTGTATGGGGAAGCTTTTCTCATGTGGTTGGATTGGGTAGAGTGCTTGGAGTCGTAGATCTGGGCAACGTTCGATGCGTTAGCAGAATTGTTCAAGTCAGCGTCAATCTCTCTCTTGAGCTCGGCGTACTCTGGAGATGCTTTCCAGTATTGTTCAAACTCTTGGGAGGTCTTTGGAACCTTGGATTCGAAGCCAGCTCTTGGGATACGCTCTCTTGGAGAGGTGACAGAGGTCAAGAAATCTGGGGTGGTGGCACGAGCTGGACATTCCCAACCCATTCTGATGAAATAGTCCTTAGCCTCCTCAGCAGGACCAAAGAAAATTTGGTAACCTTCGTATAAGACGGAAACCTTGTCAAACAAGTCATACGCATCTTGGGAACATTGGTAGATAGCGATCAAAGCAGTGGTGTCCAAAACATCGGCAGAAGTTCTCAAAGCCTTGATGAACTCCAAAGCGGTAGCGGCATCCAAACCTCTAGTGGCATTATCCCAACATTGCAATCTGGCACCAGCAAGGGAAACCTCAGCAATGGAGACTCTCTTACGTTCACCACCAGAGACACCACGAACCAAATTGGAACCAACCTTCGTGTTCTTGGTGTGGGACAAACCATAAGTGGCCATGTAAACCTCGGTCAAGGCGTTGGAGTAATCCTCTCTGGAGATACCTGGGATTCTGTTTTGTGGGGTTCTGAACTTGGCAGCAAGGGACAATGTTTGCCACACAGTCAAATGTGGGAAATGAATATCGGACTCAGCAGAGTAGACAACGTCACCTCTGAAATGTTTTCTAATCTCGTTTGGGGACAAACCGTTATATGAAATCTCAGCCTCTGGGGCAACATCGAAACCGTGAGTAGCAGAAGCAATGGACTTCAAAAGGGTGGTACAACCGGAACCTGGTCTACCCAAGACAACGACAACCTCACCTGGCTTGATGGAAGCATCCATTGGTTTCAAAATATCAAACTTACCGGCCTCTTTCTGAGCAGCGGAGGTGAAGACTTGCTTGTAGTACTGGGTGGCAGTCTTCATAAGAACGTTGAAAGTTGTGGATTGATAATCGGCATCGGCAGAGACACCGGAAGCTCTCAAGTTCCTGTAGGTGATACCGAGGGAAAAGTTCTTGTAGTGGTCCGGGTCCTTATCCATAAAACGTCTGAAATTCTTGATCCAGTAACGGGAGCTGAAATTTTCATTGTTTGGGTCCAATCTTGGGTCCAAGCCGGAAGCATCATCCATTGGGTTGACACCTGGGGCGATGGATGAGACGTAGGAAGCAGCGTCGGAATCAGCATTAGGGTCCTGTGCGACAAAGGACTCCTTACCAAAGGAATGGTGGGACTTTCTGGACGCCTCGGACTTGTTTGTGATGACACGGGCAAGCTCGTGCACCTGTCTGGCGGTCTCATCGTTGAAGCCCTGGTAGGCGTTGATGCCCGCCTCTTGATCGGCCTCGATAGACATGACTCGAGTGCTGTGGGTGGTGGGGAGAGAGAAAGGAAAAGCCACCGACAGTGACGGCGAAGAATGGTGGCTGGGGACTAGTTGTTTTATATATGGAAAGAGAGCAGGGGCCCTGGTCTCAGTATGGCACAGAGGAGTCTCCGCGGCCGCCCGGTCCCGCACCGCCGTATACCCGCACTGCCCCTGTTGTTGTTTCCAAAAGGGCAACTCAACAACAAACACGGATCCGCCTGCTACGTACGCTGTGGTGATCGGACACGGAGCCACTGTACTCTGTCTGCTTCCCTCATTTGTAAGTGCCAACTTTGTGAGTTCTTGTATCATGCTCCCAGATCTACCCACAAACTGTCATTGACTGTCATTGCGAAAGCATTTCTTTTGCCCATCATCGAAAAAGCAAACCTTCCCACGGGCAAGCATAATTGCTATGTAGAGCTTGATACGGGCCCATGCTATCATCATCTAGTCCAGATGCAACACATCAATGACTGCCACATTTATCCCTACAACCAGGTATATGATACAAGGTTACAGCTCGAGCAAACTACATCTCCCCGACCTCTGCAGTGGATTAATCATCATGATCCATATTGCCTGAAGCAGAGAAGCTCCCCAAGTGAAATTTTCCACTTTTAAGCCAACCGCTCGGGGCCAGAAGTTGACCCTTAACACCGTTAACCGTGATAACACCCAGCCTATTCACATGAGCCCTGATCCAGCGCACAACATTTGTGCGCAAAATAGGAAAATTTTTAAAAACAACCCCGGATGTACGGCTAATGCACGCCATCTACCCGACCATCTGTCCTTCTTCCCGATCAAGGGATGTGTTTAACCGATAATTTTGATATCGTTCAGTCGTTTAGCCAAGGGAAAAATAGGCTAATGCTGTTTAGTAATTAGCATGGACATACTGGATTAAATACATGGCACTTCTTCCTTGTTTGGTGGCATGGCGTGGGTAAATTGTCTACATGTCTTGCAATAAAATCTTTACATTTTTCATAACTTGAACTTTCTAGGAACATCACCACTGACAACCAACCCTTCTTGCACCACACTGGCAACCAATTCCTCACTCTCTCCATCATAGATCGATCCATATAGCAAATTTCTAGATCCTCCGGACTGAGGATGCTTGATGTGAAACAAGTGCCAATCATTAGCATTGGTCAACTGGTGGAAATAAACGGAATGATCCAAACTCACGCTGAATTTGGTGGATCCGATTGGACGTCTATGAAACTTGTTCACGGTGAATAACAACCAACTATCGGAATAATATGCCACTGCAACGTAGTTGAATCGTGGGTCCTTGATTTGGCCGGGAACTTTGACGAACCAATCAACATCAATCTCATGTGGTTTCCTCTCATAATCATCATGCTCCGGTAATGTTATCCATATATCGGTGGGGAATTTATACTCCAAGGGGCCATCGGAGAATTGTTCCCAATACTTCTCAAATGCTGGTAATTTCGTGCTTGGGATGTGTCCCGGTTCGATATATCCCTTCTTGAATGCCTCTAATGGGTGGTGGAACTCTTTGGTCTTGATCCCGGAAGGGTACGGGATGTTATGCTCAACTTGTCTCTTGCTCAATTCATCATCACGCGGCTTGACGAACGATATAGTTTCAATAAACACCACATCACCATCCTGTTTGGCCTTCACCTGTCTGCTAATGAAGCCCTTCCCGTCCCTGAGTCTCTCAACGTGATACTGGATCTTTTTCGACCCATCACCGGCAGCCAGGAAGTAGGAGTGTAATGAATGTGGGATGAAATCTACAGGGACCGTACGCATCGCAGCCCATAGCGATTGGGAGACTAATGTGCCGCCAAATACTCCTCGTGCACCCCGTGGGACGTATGAGACTGAAAGGTTTTGGAAAATGTCGGGTTGGATCTCTTGGAGTGCTAGGATCCGTTCGAGGTCCGGAGATGGTGTGGTCATTGTAGTATGGGGTGGGTGTGTATGTGTATGTGTGTATCGTAGTGATGTGTGTAGAGGAGTAATAGGAAAGGCTGTTGATTATATACAGAGGGGTTCCCCGACTTGCCTCGGTCCAAAGATGGGAGAAGAGCCGCGGTTCTTTTTTTTTCTCACGTGTGTTACTAAAACATTATATACTTAGTGTGTGGCTGTTGCCGCGGCAACAAGCGTATTGAAAGTAAATGTGCGGGCTAACGGGCGCGACAAAACGTAAACAAATCAGATCAACACCATCCTTCGCTACTACGAGAGCATACAACCACGGCGGCAACGCTTCACACACTCTTACGATGGCAAATGGCAATGTGGTGGACTTTGACTTGATCGAGCAACACAAGGAGAACATCGAACCTCTCGCTGAGGGCCGCTCTGCCTTGGCTCTGAAAGGTTTGTTTGAAACCCCATCGGAACATCTGAAAGAACAACAGTTACTAGAGAGACGCGAGATTGAAGACAGAATTGCGGATTTGGAAGAGTTGGATGATCCATTACAGCCATTCTTGGATTATTTACAATGGATCAAGAACAATTATCCATCCGGAAAATCTACAGAGAGTGGATTGATTGAGGTTTTGGAGCGGTGTACTGCCCAGTTCAGAGATCTTGCATATTATAAGAACGATCCACGATATTTGAAAGTATGGCTCAGCTATGCCAAGTACTCACAGAACCAGCGGGAAATATTTGTCTATCTCTCGAGGAAGGAGATTGGGAAAGAACTCGCCACGTATTATGAAGAATATGCAAATTTGTTGGAATCGTCAAATAGGTTCTCCCAGGCGAGTCAAGTCTATGATGAAGGTATCAAGAATGAGGCACGACCATTGAGGAGATTGCAAAAACGGTATGATGAGTTTAAAGTAAGGAACAAAGCGAAGCAAATTCATAGTTTGAATGAACCAAATTCACCAGTGTTCCCCACAAGGTCGATATTATCGGTCAAGAGTGGTTCTTCACTGTTCACCAGAGGACTCCTTGAACCAACTGAACCGGTTAGACAAAAGAGGAAATTGGAGATTTTCGAAGATGGTGACCAAGAGGATGAGCCTCAAGCTTTGAGAACTTCTGGATGGGATCAATTAGGTTCAATGGCCTTAAGAAATAAAGAAAACAGACTGGATGCAACCTCATGGGTTGGTGAGACTATACCACAGGATCAAACAAAGACAAGACCAAAAGCGAAGAAAGTTTCCGTTTTCAATGATCAAAGTTCATTACAGAGTGTTCCTGTGTACAAGATCATCGAGACGCCGGGAAAGAAGAAGGAGAAAGTTGATCTCAATTTCGAACTTTTATACGATGGTGAAGATGGTGAAATGTGTATTCATGAAGTGTTAGCCAAGATGAGAGGGATCTATACACCAACCCCCACACCTGTGAAACCGAAAGAAAAGACCATGGCAGAAGTTTCAGACTCACCGAGATTCACATCATTGGTGTCACAAGTGAGGCGTGAACGAATCGATGAAACGATCAAGATTAATAAAGAAGAGTTGAAAAAACCTCGGTCACCCACAGCGACATTCTACACCAAAGAGGCAAAAGATGAGATATATCAAATGTTTCAAGGTGATCATAACAAACAGGTCAATAATGACGATGACGGGGTGGATGAGTTGATCTATGACGATTACACCAAACAGATCACAAGACCATTGGATGAATTGACTGAAGTTGTCTCTGAACAAACGATAAAGACTCGATTGGAATCCAAGAAGATTGATGAATCATTACCAAAAAGATGTGTTGTCAATCCAGCTGATGAATCGTTAAAAGAATTGCTCCTAAGTGAGTTGAACCCTTCAATCAACACGTATGATGGTGTCTACACATATCCCAAAGTTATGAACATGTGTGCAACGTTGAAGAAGTCCCTAACGGTCAAATCATCAAAACATGTCTTTATCCAATTTGAAGGCACACGAGATCCATACAATCTGAAATGTTTACTAGGTGAAGGTGGATATGCCTCGGTCTACTTGGCTGAGAGTATGACTGGTGATTACAAAGCGATCAAGTGTCAGAAACCATCCACGCCATGGGAATTTTACATATTGAGACAGATCGAGACCCGGTTGGTTAATGAGCCGATCTTGGACTCGATAGTGGTGCAGAATGAGATCCATGTCTATGAGGATGAGAGCTATTTGATCTTGGATTATATCCAACGTGGTACGATTTTGGACATTGTCAATTATTACAAAGGATCAGGACAAAGTGTCGATGAGAGGTTGATTGTTTTTCTCACCATTGAGATCTTGAAAGTGATCCAATCCTTACATCGTGTGGGGATCATGCATGGTGATTTGAAGCCGGATAATTGCATGCTTAGGTTTTCTAAAGGGTTTGAAATGGATTCGGTGAAAGGTTGGAAACAAGCGGGGATAAGGATGATTGATTTCGGTAGATCCATCGACATGAGACTCTTTCCGAAAAATATCGAGTTTAAGAGTAATTGGAAGACAGATAACCAGGACTGTCCAGAGATGCGAAACGGTGAAGCATGGACCTACGAGGCAGATTACTATGGGGTTGCTAGTATCATACATACCTTACTCTTTGGTGAATTCATCCAAACGAGATTCAACGGGGAGAAACACGTCCTACTGAATGGGTTGAAGAGGTATTGGCAAGTGGAGTTGTGGAGGCCGTTGTTCGATATCTTGATCAATTCGAAATCGTACGGTAAGGGATCGCCATTGGTGGATGTTTTGGAGGGACAGATCCAGGATTTGGAAAGATGGTTGGAGGGGAATGATAAAGGTTTAGTCGGGGTTTTGAAAGAGGTTGAAATGGCGTTGAAATGATTTATTGGGTTGAGGGTGAATTATTATTATATATATCGAAATTAATTTCCCATTTTTTGTGAAGAGTAGAGTCTAAGTTTGAAGTTTGGTTGTAAGACATTCTGAAGTAAAAGTACTAAAGTTACATGTTGATACAGCTTTTTGTTATCTCCTGTGTCTACTCCTTAATCAGATTAATTCCGGGTTTGGTAGGTACTGTCCAATGTGGGAGGGAATGAGGTCCTAGACCAGCAAGACTGTGAATTTACAGGTAAGTGGTGGGGAAACCAGCTCAGAAGACTGTTCGTGTCCCAGAAATGACGGACACTCACTAACAGTTTGATCTAGTAGCCCTGAACAGTGTGGGGAGAGTATATGAACAACATCCATCCCAGCATTGTTCATCATCTCAACCCTTTGACTAGTAACTAGTCTACCTTGTAGCTCATGAGTAGCAGACTATACTCCAAATTTCACCCATATGGAACTGAAGCTACACTCAGCCACCCATGTTGAATATATGGAATGCGTTGGAAGGTTTCAGTTTGGATTTTGTCAAACGGTGAAGCATCTTCATCTCATAAATTCCCCAAAACTTCTGACTATGGAAGATTCAGCGTCCCAGTTTGCTGGTTCTAAGAGTCTCAAATTGAAGATTCTATTGCAACAGTCGTCTCTTTCCCAATTGAACTCTCTCTCGTTTAAACATTTGGAAGACCTTCATATCAAGGTTGGTAGCAGTCCGGTTGAAAACTGGCAGTTTCCGAAAGCTTGGAACTTACCAAGGACATCACTGAGGATCTTTTCACTACATTTTCGAATTTCAGTCTATATGAGATTTCAAGGAAAAATCCAAATCTGAACACCTTGGAAGTCGAAGTGGCAGGTTTTCCAGGTGATGGTTTCCTCACTGATGACTCCGAAAAGAATATATCTTTCCTGGATTTCAAACATCTCTCTCTTCAGAGAATAACACTTAACCGATCCGTCAAGTATGAATTTCCAAACTTTCTTGGGTTAAACTGGAATTAGAGTGTTGATCAAGATTACTTCCACTCAAACCTATTGATTATATCGTTAGAGAGGTTAATCGTAAGGAAAGTTCCTTCAATCTGAAAACTTTTCTTCTAGGTCGTCCATTTACAAAAAGCGGGATTGAATTGAAAAACTATCCAGAATTGAAATTTTTTTCTCAAACTTTAAGAGTTCTAAGATGTCAGAATTGAAGGGTAGCAAAATCTAGAATATATCAAGCTCTATTCGAGACATGTGAATTCATTCAGCTCTAATATTGCTTTGGAAAAGGTGAAAGTTTTCGATATTGAGGGCTCCACTGATGACGACATCCTCAAGGATTTAATAGTACGAGTGACATAATTGCTATCAATCAAAGACCAGCTCCATTGGGTCCAGTGAACATTCTGGCCCGTGATTAATCAATTGACTCCAGGGGTTGGAGGTGACCTTTTTCGTTTTGTTCGAAAAAGGCTGACAGGTCTCACATATATTTCTCTATTGCATGGTTGATCTGGAACAGTTATGGAATGATGCACGCGTTCTCTTAAAAATAAATACACTACAGAGTTTTCGTGGATAGGGATATGTAAAGGATTTCGATTAATCATGATCATCATAGTATTGAAGAGATCTATATCTCCTTCTTTTCAGCATTTTCAGCTGGGTTGGAACGTTTTCCAATAAAACCTGTGAATTTTTCTCTAATAACAGACTTCGCCTTTTCAATCTTCTTCTTCAGCGTAGGTTTTAATCCATTCTCACTTGTGACCAAATCCGCATCCTTCTCGGTAACAGTTCTCTTGAACAACAAATTAAACACCACTCCAAAAGCCAAAGACATCACCGTCGAGGTGAAAATAATGACGTTGTAAGGCATACTGAAATCCGGGGTTGGAAGTGTCAATAACGCAGGTGAGGTTCTCGATGAATAGCTCAATGGATAGATCACACTCATGATACCTGGCTCGACACTGAATCCGTGGTTTGCATCGGGTGGGTACTCTGCAATGAGGAGCAATGATTTGTCAAATTGATATGTCATCGTGATGGTGCTGTTGGGTGGTAATGCCACTTCGAACTCGAGATGAGATGGCCTTTGACGATCAAGGGCTGGTTGGTAATAGATAGATTTGACCACTTCGTCCTGGATACCACCGGTGACGGTGAGGGTGTGGAGATACAGACGCATGAACCATGGTAGTGTCTCAGTGTAGATCAAGTTTGTCTCAACGTCCAATTTGTTGGTGAACACAGTTCTCAATCCACCTTTATCCTGTGCATAACCCGTCATGGATCTTGACACCAACACTGGGACCTCCTTTGGCGGGATGACTATGGACCCAGATTGTGAACTGCTAATGATATCGTATTTGGATTGCTCATCACGTAGGTCGAAACAATTGGTTCCGGTGGATAAGAGATCTTGGTTCTGTTTCAAATAGATTGTCCAATTCTCCGGGGTATGTACACAGATCCTGCTTGGGTTTGGGGAGAGTGAGTTACCACCTTTGATATCACGTCCGAATATATCGTTCAGTGAGAATGAAATCTCGTTGTTGGTGTTCAGTGGGAAACATTGGAATGCATCGTTTGGTTTCGTTGGGTCACATTTGAGATCTTCACCACGGACAGGTTTTGGAATTGGGTTATCGTTACGTCTTTGTACTCTTGCCACGTCCACCACTGCATCGATTTTCTGGGTCATTGCGTATTTACAACTGGATTCATGACACTCAGTTTCAATGTCGATGGACATCATATGCCATTCGGATTCGAAAATTCTGTGACCATCCAAGAGTGAGGATAATCCTGATTTGCCTCGAGTTGGAAGGAATTTCACAAATGGGGTCAAGTTCTCCGTACATACCGGTTCTGATGGTAATGCGGCGTGTAGTAAGAATAATGAATTGTTTGAACTGAACAATGGTGCCTCCAGCGTTGAAGGGAATGCTCTGATGGGGAATATCGTGTTGTCACTGCCGATAAAGTTCAATGAGGCGCAGAAGAGTCCTGATAGTGAGTTCACAAGGGTCAACCATTGGGTGAAACTTTCCTCTTGTGATGATGCTTCTATTACAGCGGAGACTTCAACACCAACACCACCAGCGGTGTCTCCGGACTCTGGTAGTTGACCCCACTGTTCAGCATCCCACCAACCTTGGCCGAATCGTAGCTTCAAAGAGCGCGTGTGTGTCTGTTCCAGTATTGGAGAAAGTGAGCGTGGGAAGGCTCTGTAGTTCGTGAAGTGTGTCTGTGTCCGTGATTGTGTAATGTTGGTCTCTTCGGACTCGAGCTGGAACTGGAAGGAGGTGAAGACGTGGTTCCTCGGCAGCGGTGTGATGTCCAGCTGCTCAGAGTAGGGCAGTGTGACCTCTGCGAAGGCCAGCGGCAGCAGTAAGGCCAGAGCAGATAGTGAATAAAGCATGGTGTCCTCGTCTTGCTAGCTGTGTGGTGGCAGTGGTGTAGACGTGGTGGCTGGATCCGTTGATGTTTTGTTCGCGGTGTAAAATTGTTTACGCTTTGATCACACTAGCTGCTACACCTTCAACCACAGCGGCAACCACAGCGGCAACCACAACCAGCGCACGAGACCATGTCAGAGAGGGGTATTGTGTTCCATAAGGATGAGAGCTCCACCGGTCCAAGTGTTGTGCCTTCAATCGGTGCGCCCAAGACCGTGCTGGACTCCCTCAGAGAGGAAGGTGAAGACTTTGACCCCATGGAGCAGAGACTCAGAGCTCGCTCCAAGTTCGAGAAGGAGGGCGAGTACCAACGAAAGCGTTACCAAAGAGAACTATCACCAGATAGAGACTCCAACCTAACAAGTGAGCAATTGCTTGAGATACGACAAAGGGAACAGGAGAAAGCCCAGACACAGATCGTTGCCACTGATGATCAAAGCAAGCCCGATCAAGAGGATAATGACGGCGATAAGACTCCACCAAGACGTCGTGAACGTAAGAGAAGATGGGATGTTGGTGATACACAGCCTGCTCAAATAACTTCGGCAGAGGAATCAGTACCGAAGAAATCACGTTGGGATTTAGATACGGTTAAACCACAAGATGAAACCCCTGTTACAAATGGATACATCATCCCTGTTGAGAACCAATTATCAGAAGTTGCAAAGGATTCAATTGTCACAGATATCCCCGGTATTCCAGAGCTACAATTCTTCAAAGAACAAGATATGAAGCACTTCAGTGAATTATTGGATAAAAAAGATGATAAAGATCTCACCGTTGAAGAATTGAAACATAAGAGAATCATGAGATTATTGTTGAAGATCAAGAACGGTTCCCCATCGGTAAGAAAAGTGGCACTGCGACAACTCACGGATAATGCACGAGCATTTGGTGCAAAGAACTTGTTCGATAGGATCTTACCATTACTACTAGAGAAAGGTCTCGATGATCAAGAACGTCATTTATTAGTGAAAATCATCGACAGGATCCTTTACAAACTTGATGACATGATCCAGCCATATACGCACAAGATCCTCACCGTCATATCACCTTTGCTCATCGATGAAGACTTCTTCACAAGACTCGAAGGTCGTGAGATCATTTCCAATCTGGCGAAGGCCGCAGGTTTAGCGCATATGATCAACACTATGAAGCCGGATTTCGATCATGATGATGAATACGTACGAAACACCACGTCACGGTCATTTGCTGTTGTAGCCAGTGCTATTGGTGTTGGTCCTTCCATTCCGTTCTTGAGAGCTGTTTGTCATTCGAGAAAGGCGAAGAATGCAAGACATACGGGTTTGAAAACGATACAGCAGTTGGCGATATTGATTAAATCTGGAGTCTTGAACCATTTGGAGGAGTTGATCGACTGTGTTGCATCGAGTCTGTCAGATGAGCAGTTATCAATCAGGACAATGGCAGCTGGTGCCTTGTCTGCGTTGGCTGAGGCTTCGGCACCTTTCGGTGTTGAGTATTTCGAGGTTATAATGTCGGATCTATGGAGAGGTGTTGAGAGAAATAGAGGTAAAGGATTGATACCATTCCTGAGATGTATGGGGAATTTGATCCCTTTGATCGAACCGGATAGGGTGAATTCATTCGTTAAGCCATTGACAAGGATAATGGTCAGAGAGTTTGGTTCACCGGATGATGAAATGAAAAAAGTCGTGCTGAGTGTTGTTCAACAGTGTGCAGCCCAGGAATTGACTGATCCGAGGCTATTCAAAGATGAGTTGTTGGCTCCCTTCTTCAAGCAGTTTTGGGTGAGAAGGCTGGCATTGGATAGACGTACATCAAGAGCAGTGGTGGAGACAACGTTGGTGTTTGCTCAAAAAGTTGGAGTTCAGGATGTTATTGAACGAATTGTTGTTGTTTTGAAAGATGAATCAGAACCGTTCAGAAAGATGGGTGTTGAGTCTGTTAAAAGGATTGTTAATTCTTTGGGTACAACTGGTGTCTCGGAAAGAACTGAGGAGTTACTCGTTGACGGATTATTGGTCGCTTATGATTCTCAAACAACGATTGATAACTCTATACTTTATGGGTTTTCTGAGACTGTTGTGTCATTGGATACCAGGGCTAAACCATATTTGGCACCAATTGTTACAACTATTCTTCACAGATTGAAGAGTCAAACACCAGAGGTTCGTCAACAATCTGCAGATTTCATTGGACTCATTGCACCTGTTTTGAAGAATTGTGATGAAGATGACATTTTAAATAAATTATCAACCGTTTTATATGAACAACTTGGTGAAGTCTTTCCGGAAGTTCTTGGTTCGATATTGGGTGCATTGAAAAATATCATCACCGTTGTTGGTATTGAATCCATGCAGCCACCAGTGAATCAACTCTTACCAACTTTGACACCAATCTTGAAGAATAGACATGAAAAGGTCCAAGAGAATGCCATTGACCTAGTGGGCTCCATTGCTGATAAAGGTCCTGAATACGTTTCACCAAAGGAATGGATGCGTATCTGTTTCGAACTTTTGGAAATGTTGAAAAGTACAAGGAAGGGGATCAGAAGAGCCGCTAATAACACTTTTGGATACATTGCTAAGGCCGTTGGTCCACAAGAGGTCCTTGTCACATTGTTGAATAACCTAAGGGTTCAAGAACGTCAATTGAGAGTGTGTACCGCTGTTGCTATTGGTATCGTCGCTGAGACTTGCTCTCCATTCACGGTATTACCAGCACTGATGAATGAATATAGAACTCCTGAGACTAATGTTCAGAATGGTGTTTTGAAGGCAATGACTTTCATGTTTGAATACATTGGAGAATTGTCTTCTGATTACATCTACTCTATTGCTCCATTGTTGGAAGATGCATTAATCGATAGAGATCAGGTCCACAGACAAACCGCTGCAACTGTGATAAGACACTTGGCTCTGGGTTGTATAGGACACGGTCGTGAGGATGTCTTTCTACATTTCTTGAATCTGTTGCTACCAAATATCTATGAAACGTCGCCACATGTCATCGCTAGAATCCTCGAAGGTTTGGAAAGTATAAGGAATGTCATCGGATCAGGTATTTTTATGAGTTATGTGTGGAATGGATTGTTTCATCCTGCGAGAAAAGTGAGAAAACCGTTCTGGAGATTGTATAATGCCGCTTATGTCCAACAGATGGATTCTTTGGTGCCAATTTACCCAAAGATTAATGAGGAGAAGTATAAGCTGACTGTGTTTGATGATATACTTTGATTGGTGTTCAGAACTATAAGTGGTTTTCCGAGATGGCTGAAAGCTGAGAGAAATATGAGAGGAGGTTCATATGATTTTTTTTGAATACATACTGTTGGTATACTCTAGCAAAAGGGGTAGAAACACCATAGTAAAGAACTTTCAAAAAACTACTTCAATCTACCACATTCAAGATTGTTACGGACGTTCGAACTTCGGTCCGTGTCCGTGATGTCCGAACTTGAAAGCAAAAGTTCGTTGTTCGTAGAGTGCACCCCGAGAGATCCTGTTCATGTTCGTGAACCACAAGATCTCACCAATCGGGTAAGTTTCCTAATTGGGGATAATTATATAATATACTTTAAAAACATGTCTGTCCGTCAAGTCACTGACACCAACAGCATTTTGAGGGAGAAGCTTATTATTCTACTCAAAGCTCACAATCTTTTCTATTGGCAATAATTTTTGAAATTTTATGATTACAAAAATATACATTTAAACAAAATTCAGAACTTAATTTACTTTTTAAAATAACAATATTTAAGCAACCATAACAAAAAAATATTGTTTTTTCTTCAAAAAGGTGTTAAATAGAACTAAATACTAACTCAGAACACGAATAATACGTTGAAATTTATCTACTTCAAGCAAAACAATTGGATGCTTGGATCAACAATCCAACAATATTTTGAAGATTTGAAGAAAACCTGGACATCTCGCTTCTCGAGCTCAAACCTCTAAACTTCAACTGACGAGACAACCCCCAAGAAGATCAAACTTTAAGGCTATGCTTTCTATCAGGACTCTCTTGGCTCTCTTAGATTGGAATTTCTCAAGCTAATACCACGTCACCAGTATCGAGCCATGATTTCAATATTTGGGAGGCCTATTCTGAAAAGTTTTAGTATCGGTCAGCAGAGTAATCTGATGCTGGCATGTGATTGATTACACAGTAGGCACGGAGTTATCTTATGATAAGTGTTAAAACCCTGGTGGCATTTCAAGATAAAAATTAAGTGGATCCCCAGTTATTCAGCATTCACAACACTTGCCTCAGTGTAGTCGGAGTGCAGTCGCAATGTAGTCTCGGTTTCTATCGTCTTCTTATTTTCCCTATTTTGACACTGCCCGATCCCAAATTCTTTCCCAAAGGGCCAAATCTGGCTGTTGTTTGTTTCCCCACTACTATATGCACACATCCCAAACTCTAACTGTTGTCAGGATATCGTTCATATTGTTCGAATTTGCGTCAACAATAAGGAATGCAGGAAGGATTCTCAGTCTCGGAATTCGGAGCAGCATGGGTTTGGCTCTCACAAAGACCAGCACTTCAAGGGTCGAAGCTTTTGAACCACACTTCACTATGGTGCATGATCGAGGAATATCTGTACACACAACTGAGGCTTTAAATCATCAGGAATGATAGCGCTGAGGTCAACCATGGGGTTGTGTCTCACGTGGGAGCCCATTTTTCAAAGAACAAGACAATACATCATCACAAAGTCTTCATTTCTCCCTTCATCTCCAATGGTAGATCTTTATAGCCAGACAGAAAACTCCATTGATATTCAACAAAAATGACACAAGAAGAGATTATCATCAATGGTCCCACCATCAAAAAAGAAATGCTCGACAGACCAAAGAAAGGCTGTCACTCAGTTGACACTTTCATCTTTCAGAGATGATGCGTTGAAGCTGGACAAAAAGACCAAGACCTACTTGGATCCGAACTTGGTGAGGGAAATTGACTTTGAAGGCCAATGGTTTAAAATCCCAGGACCAGGGGACCTCAATCTTTGCCAGTGATATTACAAGCCGGTTTCTCCCCTGGTGGTGTTGAATGGGCTGCCAAATGGGCCGAGGTTGGATTCTGTGGAGGAGCCACCCTAGAGGATATGAGAACCAATACGGATCATATCCGCAATCTCGCTACCCAGAAGTATGGAAGAGCTCCTGATGCATTGAAACTTTTGGGGTTTGTAACTGTAATTGTCGCTGAGACTACTGAGAGGGCATAGATGGCTACATTTAGGCTAGAAGAATACATCGGATCGACATCCGACCATCGGACTGACACACATTTGACTCCAGACTCATATACATACGTGTTCAGTTATCCCTTTGTACTAGTGATTAATATTTCCTATTGATCCTCTGACAGTGTCTCGGTGAATACCCTGATGACGTCAATCTTTTGGAAAGTCAAAATTTCATCATCCTGAGGTTGTCAAACACTCTGTCAAAGTTTTACTTCCAAGAAACATCCCAATCACAAAGAAAGTCCTGGGGGAACAGCTCTGCTTCATTGGTTTTTCAAGCAGAAAGCCATCCAGTGAAGTATTATTATACCATCGTCGATGACCACAGGTATCGGTATCAAGTCAGGTTATGCTCAATCAGATCATTTAACACTTTTAATAATCTGTGGCCAAAATGGTTTCTGTCCCCTACTAATCACCTGAGCATCCTCTTCACCAGCATCAGAGATTGAAGGGAACGATTTCATCTGTTTTGACGCGTTCATCATCAATGTAACTGTTTTTTCTAATGCGTTGTTAGAATCTCGGTCTAATGGGTCTATGGATTGGTGGGTACTTACGATGGATGGCTGTTGTGATACGTGTTTCCTGTTGCTTCTTGAGTGTGGTGGTGCAGTTGTCCCAGTCGTCGGAGTAGTCCCTCTTCATATCTATGTGAGTGAGTTTATATGAGTTGTTGTTGTTGATGTTGTTGTAAGAAAGACGCGTGTGAATTTGTCCCGAATTAAATTGGAATTAATTTTTATTTTTCGCCGATTTAATTTCCATTTAAATTTCCCCCACAAACAGCAAACAATACGTCAGTATAACACACTCCCACTCGGCACAGCACTGAGTCTCTTATCGCCAGTAAATACAAAAATACATCATGGTAGCACACGAGCAACATGAGTCACTGCTGGACAGGGACAGAAGCGACTCCACCGATGATACTCTCCAGCCCACAGAGACACAGTCGACCTACTCCGAGCAGATGTTGGAGTCGATAAACCCACAACGTTCAACGTTATACATTGTCATGTTGGCCATCATCGTCGGTGGCTTACAACTAGCCTGGTGTACTGAGTTCTCGGAGGGTACCCCATTTTTGTTGTCGTTGGGTGTTTCGAAAGAAACTTTGGCGTTGATTTGGATTGCGGGGCCATTGAGTGGTTCATTGGGCCAACCGATTATTGGGATATTGAGTGATAATTCCCAAAACAGAACAGGGAGACGGAGACCATTCATCATTGGTGGATGCATTGCCACTTCACTCTCATTATTATACTTGAGTTATTCCGTTGATATCATTGCCTTGTTCAAAGGTGCCAATACACCCGATTCAATTTTGAAGAGTGCAACTATCCCATTTGCCGCATTGGGTGTTTATCTATTAGATTTCTCCATCAGTGCAATCCAAGCTGCTTCAAGGGCTTATATCGTTGATAATGTCGCTACTAATCAACAACAAATCGCTAATGCGATGGCTGCGATCATGATTGGTGGGTTTAACATTATTGGATATTTCCTCGGCTCGATCAATCTGGTAAAGTTATTACCATGGTTAGGTGCTTCACAATTCAAGATTCTGGCAACAATTGCAAGTTTGGTGTTGATTTTTGTCACTACTGCCTCATTGTTATATGTTACCGAGAGAGATCCAACTACTGATATCGTTATAAGATCCGAACGGTCGAAAAATTCCAAAAGGTTGAAACAATTGGGCATCGATAATCCAACCACGGCAATGGGGGTGTTGAAATCTTTGTTCAAACAGACTAGTCATAGTATTTTGAGATTATCTCCACAAGTGAAGATTGTCTGCTTGGCTGAGTTTTTCGCTTGGATCGGTTATTTCCCAATGTTGTTCTATACAACCACATACGTTGGTGAACTATACAAGTATGAGTTCTATCAGATGCGAGACCCATCATTACCACCATTGACACCGGATGAATTGGGATTATTACAAGATGAAGCAACAAGACGCGGTGCTTTGGCGTTATTGGTACATTCCATAACTTCTTTTGTTGTGGATTTGATCTTACCGCTGTTGGTGCAACCATTCGGACATGATTTGACAACAGTTGATGAAACTTCATTAATCTCTTCTTCAAGATTGAGCGAAGGAATCACAAAGTTTAGAAAAAGATTCACACCATGGTTGACGGTGAGAAATTCTTGGTATTTGTCCCATTTGTTGTTTGTCCTGTGTATGCTTTGCACGTTCTTCATCAAATCTTCCATAATTGCCATCATACTATTCGGATTTTTGGGAATAACATGGGGAAATGCACTATGGGCACCTTTTGTTTTGATATCGGAGGAAGTTTCTCGTATTAAAGAGGTTAAATCCAAGATACAAACTGAGGAGGCTTTGAATGGATCACGGAGGCTCAATCAGATTACATTGGAGAAGTTTGAGAATTATGAACATGAGGCTGGAATCATCTTGGGGATTCATAATTTCTTTGTTGCTGCTCCTCAAGTTATAAGCTCACTCCTGAGTAGTGCATTGTTCCATACGTTGTCAAAGAGGAATAACAACGGGTCAGAGTTTGATGATAGTTTGGGTTGGGTTTTTAGGTTTGGCGGATTGGCTGCTATTGGTGCGTTTGTTATCAGTTTGAAGTTGAAGACAAATGAGGAGCTGGTTGATGAAGAGCAGGATCTTTTCATCCCAGAGGTTTGAAGGTGTTTATGTTTATCGATTGGATCCAAGAATTTGGAGTTGAAAATAATCGAGAGGACTACTAAGAGTTGAAAATATATAGCAAAGAACGGTAATCAATAAAGGTTCAACCTTCATAACCGTAATTGACCTCGGCATCCAAGATTTGTTGGACGATATCGGTGATGCTGGTCTCCAACGTTCTGAAAGTGTAACCGCCAACAAGCTCAACAGATTTGGAGTTATCGTACTTGGAAATTTCGATTTCACCAGTCTTTTCTGGGGTAGCCACCGCAATATTACCCTTCAATTGTGGAAATTTCTCATTGATCATGTTCAACATCCCTTGATCACTGAATAAGTATCCGGCTGGGATCAATCTATGACCTTCAGCACCTTTAACTTCTAATGGGAGGACATGGAAGGCAGCGACTTCACGGACACCAGCGGCAAAGAGAGAATGTTCATTGACCAGCTGTTTGTCTGAAGGGTCAGAGTGAACAAGCTTCTTAAAGATGTGCATACTCTTCGAAGAACTGCGGGCCATAGATATATGGTAGGTTGACAACAGTCCTTGTGAAGTTAACACTTGCATCTTTGACAAAATCCCATGCAGCTTGTTCAGCAAGAGTTTTGGAGAGACAGTAAGCTAACATATCATTGGTGACTCCTTCTCTGGTGAGTGGATTCCAATCAGACGGTCCAGACTTTTGTTGTGTCGGAGAACTTGGAGAAATCAAAAAGAGCAGCACATGAAGAAGTGACAACAACTTTGGAGACCTTGGTTACAAACTCCTTTGCAGTGGTAAGAACGCTCAATGTTCCCTTGATAGCTGGTGTGTAGTAAGACTTCTCGAAGTCGGTATATCCATAAGTGAAAGGTGAACGGGTGTGAGGGACATACTCAATATCATTGAACTTCTAGAAAGTTTCATCAAGATCAGCCGGTTTGGCAATGTCCTCAACAATAACCAATTTTAGCTTGACATCAGAACCATACTTCTCATGGAATCCTTTGAAGAGTCTATCAACTTTAGCTTGTGATCTAACTGACCCAACAACTGAGTAACCCTTCTCCAAGAGATGATCAACAACGTGAAGGCCTAGAAAGCCATTCTCTTTTGATGTAGGATGATGAATATCAAATGAATGAATGTCACTACAATTAAGTGGGCAAACATGTTCCTATTTATATTTCATCGACTAAATTCCGCTGTCTCCGAAACTTGATGTCGATCGCTCGGACTTGCTGGAACAATCGGATTTTATATGCAGGAATCTGGAGTTGGCGGACGTCAGCTGGCGAGTATTTTGAGACTATGGAGAACTAAAAATCGTCGCTTTCTCCACAAAAATCAGTAAAACATGTGTTTAAACCAGGAAGTAATTAAGTTAAGAAAAACTTTTTGACTTTTCTGAGGCTTCCAAAGATCCTTTAATCTCTTAAATTTGATTGGTCTGATAAACATCTCTGGCGTTTTCAGTACTGGATCACTCGTGTTCTAGCAAACTCGACCGGTGAATAGAAAGCGTATATGAGCATTCACGAGAGCGAAGATAGAGGCTCTCTCAGTGGGGTAGGATGAATAACTATCAGTGGCCTTCCCCAGGTATATACAATTTCTACATGTGAGCCAATTTGTCAAATCTGTTTAAAAAGATGATAACCTCCAATAAATATCAACAGTGAAAGATTATTCTTTAGACTTTAGGAGCTTTACAATGATATAGACCTGTGAAACTATTGTATAAGCTTCAAAGATACACCAAGGAGAAAAAGAAGAATCACTTGACGGAAATCAAACTAAGAAGATCGATAAGTGTTATTTATATGGGGAAGTGAACTTTGATGGTTGGTGCTAATCTCCACCGTTGTGATCTAAGGAAACCTTCCTATTAGTCCTTACAGACAAATTATATAATGAATTTTGATTCTAATAGACCACGGCAGCTAAAGTTGGTTAAACTTTCTATTTGAGCAGTAGAAATAATTGAATAGCAGTAATAAATACCTGATGACGATGTCTTGAGTTATTGAAATCTCGGAAACTTCAAGGAGTCATTATGTGAGTCTAATCTCCTCTTTGGGAAAATCTAAAACTATGGAACAGTAATGGCAGGCTAGGAAATAAAGGCAAGTGAGATATATATGATATTTTGGTATCGTTTGGTATAGACTAGTCATCGTTTCTTAGCTTGTAAGAAGTACCAGTATGACATCTCAGCGATCTTTAAAATTCTCAGTCATTATGGAAACCATAATCACCAAAGCACTTGTAGCGGATGATGTGTCCTAGATCATAGAGCATCGTTGTAACTCACCAGAAATCAATTTATCGCTTCGACAAACCCAAACATAGTCTTGTGCCTTGACCAGCCAGGAACCACCATCTGATGACTGATTGTGAATTACGTCAGTATTCTGCTGTCAAGAAGTCAACTGTATGGTTCTTAAAGGCGCCCCTTTGTTATAATCGAGATTCGAACTCGAAAGAAGAAAAGGGCGACGGAAAAAATAAGCGATGTAAGTGGTCGTACCAATTTAAACACCCCGAAGAGGGAAAAAACGCGAGACCCGCCAGCTCGCGTAACAATTCCTTGTGGAAATTCTCGCTTGAATTTCCTTTTGGCGCCGAACAGAAGCGGAGAGGTCAAACCGATGGGCTCATCCCTCATCGGTGATCTTTGGTGACTCTTTATAAATGGGGGTTTATCCACTTCATCATTTGTCCCATCTACACCACTCTCTCTGTCTTGCGGGAAAACAGGTATAGATATTCAGTTACAATGATTTCAAGATCAGCATTGTCTAAAAGCTCCAAGGCTGCCTTGAACGCAATCAAGTCACAAAAGATCTCAACAAGATCATTGCCCCAAGTTGTCAAGAACATCCCACAATCATCAAGCACAGGTCCCCAATTGGTTCAAAGAAGAAACATCGCACAATTGGCATACACTGCCATCCCACCAATCAAGAACGAGCCAGTCAAACCTTTTGGTAAGGCCGATACTTTGGATTGGGACTTGCTTAGAGCTTCAATCACCAAATTTACAGACAATGGATCATTGGATATCCCATTAGTTATCAATGGTGAACGTATCTATGGTAAGGGAACTGAAAGATCATTGGAGACTCAAATCAATCCAGCCAAGATTTCACAAGAATTAGCCACAGTGACTCAATCAACTGAGAATGATGTCAAGGCTGCTATCGCTGCTGCTAAGCTTGCTAAGGAAGCTTGGTTGAACACCCCATTCAACGATAGAGCTGCTATCTTCCTTAAAGCTGCCGATTTGATCAGTACTAAGTACCGTTATGACATGCTTGCTGCTACCATGTTGGGTCAAGGTAAGAACGTCTACCAAGCTGAGATTGATGCCGTTGCTGAGTTGATTGATTTCTTCAAGTTCAACGTTCAATACGCTAAAGAGCTTTATGAATCGCAACCAATTGAATCCGCTCCAGGTGTTTGGAACCGTGCTGAGTACAGACCATTGGAAGGCTTCGTTTACGCTGTTACTCCATTCAACTTCACTGCTATCGCTGCTAACTTGATTGGTGCTCCTGCATTGATGGGTAACACCGTTGTCTGGAAACCATCAAAGACCGCAGCTTTGTCCAACTACTTGTTGTTGACTATTCTTGAAGAGGCTGGTTTGCCAAAGGGTGTTATCAACTTTGTCCCAGGTGAGCCAAACATGGTCACTGATACCGTTTTGGAGGATAACGAGTTCTCCGCTTTGCATTTCACTGGTTCTACAAGAGTCTTCAAGAGTTTATACAAGAAGATCTCTGATAACGTTGCTTTGGACAAGTATCGTGATTTCCCAAGAATTGTTGGTGAGACCGGTGGTAAGAACTTCCACGTTATCCATCCTTCTGCATCTGTTTTGCACTCTGCTTTGTCTACTGTTCGTGGCGCTTTCGAATACCAAGGACAAAAGTGTTCCGCCACTTCCAGAACCTATGTTGCATCAAGTGTCTGGGAAGATTTCTCAAAGGTTTTGAAAGAGAGTTTGACCACCTTCCAACCATCCAACACATCTTCAGCTGATGGTCTCCATGGATTCATGGGTCCAGTTATCCATGAGCAAAGTTTCGACAAGATCACAAATGCTATCAAATCCATTGAGGAGGACCCAGAATTGGAATTGGTCGCTGGTGGAAGATTCGACAAGACGCAAGGCTTCTTCATTGAGCCAACAATCGTCAAGACCACGAACGTTGATCACCCGTTCTTGAAGACTGAGTTCTTCGGTCCATTGTTGACTGTTCACGTCTATGATGACATTGATTACGAGTCAATCCTTCAAAAGGTTGATGGTGCTACTGCATACGGTTTGACCGGTTCCATTTTCGCTAAGGACCGTTCAGCTATCAGATTGGCGGAGGAGAAGTTGCGTTACTCAGCTGGTAACTTCTACATCAATGACAAATCCACCGGTGCCGTTGTTGGCCAACAATGGTTCGGTGGTGCAAGAGCCTCTGGTACTAACGATAAGGCCGGTTCCGGTAACATCTTGAGCAGATTCGTCTCTATCAGAAGTATAAAGGAGAACTTCTACGAGATCACTGATTTCAAGTACCCAAGTAACTACTAAGTGGTGTGCTGGACTGGTGTATATAATAGTGTTTGATACATGTAACGATTTAATTTTGAATATGTCTAGTTGTAGAATCAGCATCGTTCTAAATTCAGCAATCACGTCCGAATGCGGATAGTTTTCTGATGATGTCAGCAGAAAAACCGCGGCGGCCAAGCTCGCCTAGAACGGAACAATCAACAGACGATGGACTCTGCAAGGTCACAGCTCTCCTATCTAGCGTATACCACACCACAAACTCACCATGACGGACTCCATGTCCCGTATCTCGTCAATGCTCGACAGGGCACGCACCATGGGGCTGGAGGCTGCTTCTGCTGCATCCGCTCGGCTGGCTGAGACCCCAACGGACCTGAGACCGAAACAGGTATCCAGACTACTCAACTCTAGTTCAGAGAGAGATGTGCTCAAAGGTTTGAAATATGTGATATCACTAGTCTCCAGTGGTGAAGATGCATCTGAGTTCTTTACGGATGTTGTCAAGAATGTCACTTCGTCCAACTTGAGTGCTAGAAAATTGGTCTATTCCTACTTGTTGAGATACGCAGAGAAAGAAAACGATACGGCACTGTTGTCCGTTAATGCTATTCAAAAGTCACTTGGAGATCCTAATGAACAAGTGAGAGCATTGGCAATGAGAGTCATGTCAGAGATCAGAATATCCTCTATCTATCAAATTGTTCTATTGGCAATCAAGAAATGTATCACTGACCCTTCATCACTTGTTAGAAAAGCTGCAGCTGTATCATTGGTCAATGTCTTCAACAATTACAAAGAATCTTCCAAAGATGATCTCCTTGAGTTTGTGGTGAAGCTATTGGGAGATTCAGACCCTTCGGTGTTGGATTCAACCATTTTAGCATACAGAGTCATTTGTCCAAACGATTATCAATTATTACATGGTCATTTCCGTCGTTATTGCAATTTGATAAGAGATTTGGATGAATGGACACAGACCTATCTTATTGAGATCTTCACAAACTATTCACGGCTCTATTTACCAAAGTCAAAGATTATCAACACCTCTTCATACGATGGTGAATTTATTGAACTGCCAGATAATTATAATGAAATACCATTCCCAGTCTACGACGTTGAATTTGATCCTGACTTGAAACTCTTTTTGGATTCGATCAGAAACTTGATTTACAGCAACAATGAAGCTGTGATACTAGCAATTGGACGGGCTTTCTTCCATCTCACACCACCAAAGACATTCAAAGAAGTCCAAGTTGCTGCATCATTCGTCAGAACTTTATTAACAAGTCCAACCGAAACTTGTTCTTTCATACTACAAAGCATCCTATACATGGTAATTCATGATCCAACTATCTTTGTCCAATTTGAGAAGAGGTTTTACTTGTTACCAAGGGATACTGCACAGGTTGCAGAGTATAAATTGAAGATACTTTCGGCAATTTGTAATGAGAACAACGTCAAGACAATAATGAATGAATTACAATATTATGCTTTAAACTCCGAAGATTCAAGAATCTCGGTGGAGAGTGTCAAAGCCATTGGAGTTTGCTCACAGATGAGTGAATTTTGGAGTGTGAGAACTTTGAAGTGGTTATTGGGTGAAGTTTCGGATACTTCAAAAGATTCAGATATAACTGCTGAGTTCTTGACGGTGATCAGATATCTTGTTCAACAGAATCCAAAGGCAAATGTTAGAACTGTCGTCAAATTGGCTCGTTTACTCGATGATGAAACTTTGTCAGATAAAGCCAAGGAGAGTATCATTTGGTTGATTGGAGAATTCGCAGAGATTGAACCAAAGATTGGTCCAGATACTTTGAGACTATTGATCAAGAACTTTGCATATGAAAGTGAACAGGTGAGATATCAAATCATTATTTTGGCGGCAAAAATATACTCACATGATTTGGAGTCCCATAAGAACTTAACGGGGGATGATCAATTGGAGAATTACGATTTCGAGGGCATCATCACAAAGATGTTCAATTATGTCATCAAACTTGGTCGCTATGATGACGTCTATGATATAAGAGATAGATCGAGAATGATCTGGTCATTGCTAAGTTCAAAACAGACCCAATTGGCAACATTATTACTTCAAGCTCCAAAACCTGTTCCACTGGTGACTTTCAAAAGGGTTGGTGATCCATCTACTGATAAAGAAGAGGAACTGGATTCCCTTCCAGTCGACTACCTTGTGAAGGACTATAACTCATTACCACAATGGAGTGATGCAACCACGTTACCACAAAGTTCAATCAGGGATCCTATTGAGGTTAAGAAGAACATCACAAGTTTTAGTAAACAATCCATCTCATCAAACAGCACCTCATCTCAACAATTTGCATTTGGGTCTCAGAGCTCATCTTATCCACTACCACCAAAGGAACCAAAATACAAACTTCAAAGTCTTGATGACTTCTTTGCAGATGATAAACCATCTCCATTGGTTTCTATGAATAAGAAAAAGACAGTCGTATATGAGGAAGCAAGTGACTCTGAAAGTGATGAAAGTGACGAGAGTGATGACAGTGATGATGATGAGGATGATGATGATGCTGAGGAGGAGGATGGGAGTGAACGTGAAAGTGACAGTGAGAATGACGCGCATTCTACTGGAGAGGGGAGAGACGATGATCAAGAGGAATACAATAATATTGATGATTATCGTTCAAGTGATCAAATGGAAAAACCTTTACTTGTATAGCATAATATTTCATGTTCGTTTGATCAGTTGGGATTTCTGTAGTTGGTCGGCTCTTGTACAAGGCCCTGCTCTTTCGTATTTGATGACGATAGCCTTCCTCAGTACTATCTTCATTGCTAGCATTTACATTACGTGAGAGCTAATAGCTAGCCTAGAAAATAACAGTTTATCTTCTTATCTACTACCAGGAGAATAAATAGAAGATTCAAGGGACTAAAAATCAAATAGTCGAATGATCGATGATGGAAAAACGTAAAAGAAGATTGATAAGGTATGCACTAGGAGCTGCTGTGGAATACACCGCTCTGAAACCACCCTGCAGCTACCGCCGTCCTGAATAGAACTCTACAACCTCTTGCTAATCACTAAGTACATTGAAACTCGGCCTACACTTTCAACTAGATATGATTCTTACTTGTCGCCGGAGCTGCTCTTCAAACCATCACACTGATCTGCTGGTTGAATATAACCTCAGAGGCTATCTCCATCCAGGCGATAAGCTGAGCGCACAACTAACCAATCATTCATTATCACACAAATACTATGATTTTGCTTCCCAGTTCAATAAAAATCAATCCGAAGCTCTCTAGAATCTGGATCCCACTCAATCACTTGTCACCCGAAACGTCATCAGTCCTTGAAATAGAAAGCTAGTTTTTTCGGAACTTCTGGAGACGTTTCACTTCAGACCTACAGGTGTCGGTAGATCGATCAGTCGAGAAAGTCATGGATACATGAATATCACCAAGAGTTCCAGTCTATCTACACTGTACTTTGTAATTGCTGCTTCGTTATCATTCAAATCTTACTCTTTTGCTGACATTCATTTCCCGCCTTCAGAACGTGATAGGCAACGCTTCTATCAGACACCCAGTCACTAATCTGAGAAGAAAAAATGATTTCCATCACAACTCCATATGGAAAGGTTTCATATATGATTCAGATCACACAATCGTCTTCTTGGTCTTATTAACTGTTCACTGCACCTTTCAGATCCACTCAGAGGTCGCTTCCATCCCGAAATGAACAAATAATGTGGATTGATAAGTTTTTATTATATTTTTGTGGACGTCTTGGGTGAATAAATGAAAACAACTTCTCGATACGAATAGGCTGTCCATTTGATACTCTCAGAGTGCCTTCTCCAATTAAACCAATTCATCATTCACTCTGCTTTACCCATGTTAATAGTGCTAGGGCTACAATGCCATTTCAAATGGTGATTTCAATTCCCATCAGACAACATTAACAGAGTTGCTTGAACAGGGCAGCATAAAAATAAGCAATGAAATACTAGTGATATCGTTAAGATCGGAAAGGTCACCGAATGGCTATGTTGCCAGTCAGGTACCCTAAACCTTTATTTCGCGAATAGAGCTGAACTCTTGGTATATATTGACCTTGAGGAAACTGCCAGAATATACTTCTGCCTTCACCACACCTATAGAATGCAAAAACCATATCCTAACGAAGTTGCTTTCACTGAATGACGACAAAATCCTAATTACATCATTTCAAAGCAATATTCACAGAATAAGCTCATACTGGAAGAAAATACCGGTCGATCTAACGAACACTCATCAACCTGGTACACCCATTCTTTGCTACAAGTGATCAGAGAAGTAATTCAAAGCAATACCAATTCCACATCTTGTAGTTTACTCAATCTTCTTGTAATTTACTCAATCTTTCACTTAGAATTGTAGACATTATAATCGATATTCTATTATAAACTTATTTAAATCATACTAACAATAAAGGGATCCTTCGTCCCCTTTTATACACCAACAGGCATAGCCACTGATATTGCCTGATATAATCTAGATCCTTCCATCTGATCTAGAATGCTCCATGTTAACTTCGGCTAACTCCGGATCACATATCACGATAGATTGGAACACACGATCTTATTCCAACACTACTTTAACAAATTGAAGGAAAAAACCCTTCGTAGAATAAATTTGTGCACTACAGTCCTCAAGCACATCGTCCTCGAGAAGCCAAACATATTATTTTACTTTATTATAAGTTGATTTTCAATCGAAATTAGTGTCACTATTTTCAAAAGCAAAATGCTCTTGATGACTTCTGTCCTCGGTATCAAATTTGCTCTCTAGCATATTTTAGAAATGTCACTGCTGTAACTCCTGCCCATATCACCCCAGTTACCCTTAGCGTCCATTAGGTCCGAGAGAATCAAATCCATCCCGCCAGCTTTGCACTCTCCATCTTGCAAGTTTTGTACTCTCCACTTAACCAGTTCTGTGGTATCCATTAGAGGGGTTCTGCGAGAACCATTTAGGCGGCTTTGTGTAATCCGGCTTTGTGTTATGGCATGTTTCAGCTTTTTTTTTCGATCATCGGAAAAAGCCTGTCTAGTAAATAGGTATCCAGGGCTCGCAAGCTCCTTTGAAAGAGCCATGTTGAAGATTACAATCCCGTTTCAGCAAATGAGAGACGACTTGGAGGCGTGTTAGCTCGAAATCTTGGTGATTACAGAAGGACAGAACATACTAAGGTGGAAGCGTGGGATTCTTATATTAGATCAGAGTTTATATATTCAACCGCCATTCTTGTGACGAATCTAAAGATCGCCTGAGTGAGTGTTCCAGTTAACTCCAGTGATATAGGTTTGTGTTTCTCTAGTGTTTACTCAAAACCGGCTATGCGGTTGTCGAAAGAAACTGTAGTAAAAAATATGACAGCGTTGTCTCAGTTAATGAAGGAAACTGATGTTAAACTAGCACAATATATGAAGCTCTAGTGTCGGAAGGGATCAACCGTATTACTATCGTACTTGTTGCCGAAGTAAATAGTTCTTTAATTCTCAAATATCTATTAAAACATCCGGATCTCTCCGGTAACTTCGGACCATCTCCGCCTCTCCTGACTTTTATCATACAGACAGACCTCAACTCACACAACGTGATACTTGATAGATCTGGTATTGGAATAACACAGCAGCTATAGGGATCTAGCATTGTGTTGGAATAAGATCGTGTGTTCCAATCTATCGTGATTTGTAATCCGGAGTTACCCGAAGTTAATATGGAACATTCTAGATCATATGGAAGGATCTAGATTATATCAGGCAATATCAGTGGCTATGCCTGTTGGTGTATAAAAGGGGACGAAGGATCCCTTTATTGTTAGTATGATTTAAATAAGTTTATAATAGAATATCGATTATAATGTCTACAATTCTAAGTGAAAGATTGAGTGAATTACAAGACATTGAGTGATTATGTCTCAATCAATTGTTATCTCCCAAAACCCCTACAGAACGAAAATCTGTGTGTTTTTCTGAGCTGGGCGGGATGATCTGTTATTCCTGTAATTGCTGTAGTTTGTGCAGTGGTTATTGGGGAGATCTTGCAAAAAAGAAATGAAATCTGTGCTTCCTGATTCTTGTTTAAGGTTGTTGGCTGTTTTGATATGTTTGCATGATTTGCTTGTTTCTATCATCATGGGTGGATTTTTGCAAACCTAAGATTTATTGATTAAATTATTGCCTTGAACAAGTTTATCTCCTTGCAGAATAGGTAGACCAATATATTTTAGCTTAGGTTTTCTCAAGAATGTTTAATTTACTCGGCATGGCATAAAACTTAGACATTGAAAAACACCCGGACATCATGGGTCAAATTCGAATGAAAGTCATGATTGTACTCTTATGTTGGATTCAGTAGAAAGAGATCGAGCTCGAAATTCCTGGTATTCATTCAAATCTTGATCGTTGCGTACCAGTTGATCTAGGAAAATTTACATATCCTCTTTCAATCATCGTGAACTGGACAAGAGGGTTCCATATTCAAGAGAGGAAGTTACACCCTTCACCTAAGGAATATTATTGGGAGAACTTACAGGAACTAATATACTTATGAATCTGTCGGTTAGGTCTTTGACTTGCGGGTAAACGTTCCAGTGTGGTCTCTCTGATTTGGAAGGAGATATAGTGTATACCTGATTTCTAGAAATCTCACCTTGAAAGGTACAAGGTACTGTCCATTACGAGTTGATTATCATCTCCCTTGAAATATGATTGTGCTCCATAAGAATTTCGCCGTACGATGTGTGATGCTGCTATGGGGGGGGGAAGCTGCTAGTTTTGCTTTGTTTTCATTCACGGGCTTGGATGTAGTAACGGAT
>JAJMBA010000087.1:0-30664 GCA_030565205.1 Williopsis galapagoensis
GGTTTAGCAGTGCATTGGCACATCATTGGCACTGTGGATGACTGACAATCTCTTCTATGGGTTGCCCAAACATCAGCTGTGGGGTCAGGGGTCAGGGGAAGGCCGACCCTCAAAAAAACAAAGGCTGTCTTTGTCTGGGGGAGGGGGATTTCGAGATCTAGATTGCACCAGTCATATCGATTTCTACAATGGAGTGTTCTATCTTCCATGGAATATTAGCTTTATCTTTAGCTGAATATTCTCGTTTATTCAAACTGTATTGGTGGAAATCAGGTTCTGGTTCCCTATCTGTGACTTTCCCGTCAAACTCCAAATTATCAGGCCAATTGGCAGGGGTTGGAACTCAAGTGATATTCCCTTCAATTTATTCATGGGGGGGCGTATTCGACTCGATATTCCTTACCAGAACACTTATTTCAATGTTCGTTTTCTTGAGAAGATCAGCCAGTCTGGCATTGACGACTGGATTAAGCTTCAGCTTCTTCAATAATGGAAATTTCTTAATTTCAACCCATTGACCTCCATTTAAAAGACATTTTGAGCTTAGCATTAAGTCGGTAACTTTTGGCATCGTATGGGTGGACTGATTTATCCAGCATAAATGAGATGGCGTGTTTATTCTGTTAAATTTGGGGAACTTCCCAAAAATCGTAAGCTACATTGCCGTGAGATTTCCACATGAAAAATCCTTCATGATAGGGCAGTGAACATCTGAGATATCAGTTGAAAATGGTGCAAAACTGAGTACGAAACAACCATTTCCCTTCGGTAGAAGATTTTGTATCTGTACATTGGCAATCTTACACAGACCAAATTCTTCAATGGGGTGTGTTGAGTAGTTTTCGAATGTGATGATGCGCTTCAAAATTTCAGAAAACTCTTCTGCATCTCATGCCAGTTTATCACCATCTGTTCCTGTTGGTCAGGTTCCATGATATTACTAATCTGTGATACCTCGTCAATCCCAATACGGATGGTGATGGAACGGTGTATATGTGTCCGCTGACGCGTAATTATCAGCGCTGGGGAAAAACGGATCATTGTCCTTATTTCCGTTTATTCCCGACACAAAGGGTTTCTTTGTTGAAACAAATTGCAGTGGTATCGATTATTTATTTGTTTATCATCGTTCAAATACTTTTAACGACTTTGTGAAGTATATAAATTTTCTTCCAATTCTTGCTGAGTTTCATGATAAAGAGTTTTGCCAAAAGATTTCGAAATAGCAAAATATTTGGAAAAAATAATTTCCTTGAAAAAAGGTTTGAGAAAGATAAACACCAACGAGGTATGAACTATACACCCCCAGCATAGAGTCAGCTGAAAATGACACATAAGAAGAAACTTTCGAGTTTGAAGGTTATGGCTGAGGCTCTTGATCAAATACAGAATTTCATCAATAATATAGCGTTTGGATGTACTTTGTCTTCTCTTTGGGCCTCCTACTACAATTACCCTCCACTGTTGATACCCTGCTTCCAGAGCTCTTGTCTCTCATCGAAGCCTTCAGCTTGGGACTTTGCTACAGGGGACGTTGCTCTGAATTGCAAAATGGATTAAAGTAGATCTCTGGAACTGTGAATGCAACAATCAGAACGTATCTTTTATGATTTCAGCTTCTGGATTATAAACCAAACCCTCTAGATAATCATTCGAACAAGTACCTTTAACATTCAGGTCTTTCAATTGATCCAATGGGACATTGGACTCAAGCTTCTCAATCACCATAGATTGCCAATGTATACTTCCAAGGGCAGGAGTATCGACCAATCTCAATCTTCTGAAACCACTGACATATATTGACTGCAATAATGGATACCCCGTAATCTCAAACAAGTCGTTATTCTTATTCTTGGTCATTGTTGGCTCCTGGATGGATTGAGCAGCGAGCATTTCTAACTTTGGTGTGCTGAGCTGATACTCGTATAATCTCTGTGGCGAGTCTAACCCCAGTACGAGCCAATATATACTTGGCAAGTTGTACTTCACTTTTTTGTTCAGATAAACACTGCTTAGTGTCAGCTTTTCCAAGTAGGGGAAACAGACATCGGACTCTGAGGAATCAACCATTCCAAAACTTGAGTTGATCAATAATCCCAATACTTTCAAGTTTGGGTGCAATTGAGAAATAGCATGAAGATTCCATTCTAGTGGCAAAGAGTCAACACTAATTATCAAATGTTCCAGTCTTGGTAGGTTCCAATTTGGCGGGAATGACCAGCTGATATCTTTGTTTGTGATGCTGATTTCAAATTTCTTCAAATTTGGCAGGTCATACTTCTCTGTGTCACTGAATGAGGAGAGTTCTGAAGTGAGTTCCAAGGTCAACACTACCAATTTTGAGAAAAGAGATGGGTTGAGGGAAGGCAAGAGGGGACCATTGATCAGGTGTAAGTCAACGATTGTTTTGAAGATATCAAGATCAGTTGAAGGGTCGATACCATCGAAGAGGTTCACATCATTGAATGGGTGGATTTGGACCATGAGTTTCTTCAACACAGGAGCAAAGAAGTCAATCATCTTGGGAAACTTGGCCAATATAGAAAAGGACATGCTTTCCAAAGAACCGCTTTGAAAGTTCTCAATCTTGGGGAAACCTTCAACGATTTTATCATCCTCCATCTTTGGAACTGTGGAAAGAAGAACTTGGAAATCAGAGTCGTTTTGCATTCCATGTATTTTTGTATGTGATAATTCATGTACAGAGTTGACAACCAAGTACCTGAGTAAATGCTTAAACGTTAATCCATCAATCGAATATGAAGTACTTCCCGAAACGTTGTTATTTGTGAATGTATCAAACCACGAGAGTCCTCGTTCTCTGGCATTTTCCACACTGGTCTGTAAAGAATTCAATCGTGACTGTATATGTATCGCGTCAGCATTGTTTATGAGGTTCTTCAATACCTCCAATGATTCAGAATCCACATCCTGGACTAAAATCGTCTCTATTGGCTTTTCGAGCTCCAACGGAACACCTGACATTTTTGTGAAGGCATTGACAATATCCAACTCTTCATTAAAGAACTTGATTCCACTCTTCAAAACTAGCTTCTTCTGATCTACCTGTTGATTGACTTCTTCATCCTCGTCATCACCGTCCCATGGTTCAACATCGTTACTAATTGTCATCTCTCTCGGCTCACCGGGGACCAGCCAAATATTGGCACATTCCAGGTCGGCAATCTTCTCCAGGACAGGATACCAGTTAACGTTATGCTCTTCGAATATCCCACCAGTGTAATTAATGCAAACAAAACACCTTTTCTTTGTTAAATACTTGAAGAAATCCAGATATGCCAATTGGTCAGCATCCATCGACGACAGGGCAAGCTCTATGTAGTAGAACTCCGACTTAGGGACGAGTTCCTCACTTGTGATCCATAATGGATTTACGACCTCGTCCGTTGGTGGTTCTCTGTTGGGAGTGGTGATGAATGTTATGTGTGGGAACATGAATGTGTAGATCTCTGGCGTGCTGAAGAGCACGTAAAACGTCCGCAGGTCATCGATCTCGCTGATGATTTTCAAGATAAGTTCACTTGGCAGTGACAGTAGTGGGAAGCCCATGATGGATGGCTGGGTGAGTGTGATACCCCTGGGGTTGTGAGAACTTAGTGTTGCTCGTTCAAGAAAAGGGTAAAGAGCCGGTTTTATCTCTTTTTGTATCGGGGCTGTGAGGGTGAGATTGGTGACTGGGGAAAGGGTGCAGGACTTTTTAGTGAATATTCGGGCATGTATGTAACAATATTGGAAGCTGGAGGCTTTGGTTACATAAGTAATTAGGACTGCAGCCTGGTCAGGTGGACAAGTACCGGTGTACCTCAGGAGTCAGAATTATGGGAACTACTGGGTACCAACAACTCGACTCATAAATACACAAGATTCGATTAAATATATAACAGGTTCTATCAAAACACTCGACTTTTATTTTTTCATCACAAGCTTTATAATCTCTTCATAAATTCCCCATGCGATTCCTGCACTGAAACCCTTTCTCAACAATCTCAAAGACAATCCATCAAACAGTCTCAACCCACCTTCCTTTGTCAAGATGATTTTGAAACTATTCACAAACGTATCGAACTCCCGTGGCTTCAATTGCATACGGGTTTTTATCGTATCGAATGGCGCCGTGATTGTCGTGGCCATCGATGCTGATATGAATCCACTGATGGAATTGATCAATAATGAGTTTGTTTCATTGATGTTGATGTTGAGGATCCCTGGCAATTTGACCTTGGATTGTTCGTAGAATAACACGTAGATACCAGCATATGGTGCGTCTCTCATGAATGTGGCACTAAAACCGTTGAAAAATCCTCTATACCCTTCAATCTTATATATGGATCTCATCGCATCGAATAGCGAATCGTAGTGATACAGCGTACTCTCAAACCTCGTCTTCAATATGGTTATAGGCATCGTGATGAACCCGACAAACCCTCTCGACAGTCCACCAGTCAGGAGGTTTTCATACATCTTCAACTTTGGCAGCCGTGAACTCGAAACAACCTCTTCATTGTCATTTCTCTTCGAGAGTGCCGATCTCATAGAGTACAATATCGTCAGGTATAGCGACGACCCCACAGAGGTTCTGATCGCCGAGGGTAGCGTACCCCTCCAAAGCTCCCCATATGATGTGAGTGACCGTATTGTCTGGATGATGGACCCATTGGAACCCTGCTGTAAGCGGGTCTTGAGGAGGTCGAAAGGCTGGAGTATAACCGATGAGGTTAGTCCACCGGCAAACCCACCGATCAGATGACTTATCGGCTTGGAGTGCTTGGACTCGCTCATTGGGTACAAGTGAGGCGAGTGTGGTCTGGATGTGTCAACGAGTGCGAGTGACCGGTGGTATGCCGTTGTGGTGGTTGGCTGGGGTTGTTAGCAAGGTAGTGAATGAATTTGTCTCGGGGACAACTTCATGACAATGGCATCTCACAACAATACGGCACTGAGGGGCTACAGCGGGGCACACTACCCGATACTTGATATCTTTCTTGAGTCTATGATTTGAGGAACGATATCATACTGTCAAGATCTACTTGGACCAAGACCGGGTCATCATTCTCCGTCCTCGTCCGGCAACAGGTTGAAACGACCACTTTTTCGTCAATCATCGTGGAAAATACTTCAACATCTTTCTTCACCTCGATCTGACCACTCCAGTTCCTTTTTTTAACCGTAAAAACATTCTCCTCATCGTGACCATCATCACCATTCTGTTTATCGAGTGGATGAACATGCCTGAAATTAACACCTTTCATATCATAGTTCAGCCCAACACCCAAAAGTTTCCCATAACTCTCCTTCAGTGACCAGTAATGATTGATCCCTCGCTTGATTTGCCCCTCATCCAGTGCTTTGAGATACTCGTACTCATCTGGATGGAAAATATCTTGAAACTCGGCTAATTCCTTCACGTCGTCCACCGAGGCGAGATCAATCCCAACTTCTAGAGGTGAGATCACCATACTGGACATTCCCTTCTCATTACTCAAATTGAACGAGGTGGAGCAGCCAGCAAGGATGGGTTTGCCATAATGGTTCGATGTGAGGGATAGTTGATCCGGCGGTGTGTTGGTGAGCAATGAAAGTATGAATCGTTGCATGAGTTGGTTTGCCAGCGCTGTTTGGGAATCATTGGGAAATCTTTTGCGGATGATTTTGGTTTGTTCTTTGAATGGTAATAGTCTCAATGACGTTTCAAACTAGATTGTAGTTGTTAGTTGATGGTTTCTTTGGGGGTGGGTGTTCGTGTGGCCGGTCCATATAACGATGTTGAACGGAACGGTATAAAGGTGTATGGTTGACTCACGACGTAATCATCTTTAAAGATGTCACCAGTCCTGGTATAGAAGACTATCAGGTTGGATGTTTTCATCAACTGACTGAATTCATCTTTGATTTGTTCCGTTGATGCCATACTTCAATCATATTTCATCGCTGTGTTGATGCTGTGATAATCTCAAAATTCGGTGAACACTTTGTCGGGATTTATCCCCACCAACTACTTTCTATCTTCAGTACCACCTCCAACATCCAACGCCAATCAGGGGCCTGACCCATCATGCCATTCGAATACCCAAAGATCTACAACTTTCCACCATTCTACACTAAACAGCCAAATGAACAAACATGGAAGGAACAACTCCAACAATGGACCAACCTCATACTGAACTATTCGCACCACTATAAGATATGGATTCTCTCCACAACCGGTCTTCCAATCTCATCCACACACACCCCAGCCGACAATCTATTCTCCAACACATCCATCTCGCGGACACTGTCCATCTCAATAATACAGGAAATCTTTAAACACATGGCGCAACAGGGTCTAGCGTCACAAGTGTCCAAGAACGATACATCGCAATACTACATCCATTGGCAGAAACCCGAACAATGGGCCGCCATCCTCCTCGAGTGGATTGAGTCAACGGGTCAGACCTCAACGATATTGACACTGTACGAGATCACCAATGGTGATCTGTCAGTGGGGAAAGAGTGGGAGGGTATGAATGAAGAGCTCTTAGTGCAAGCTTTCGGAGTGTTGGTCAAAAGGGGCAGGGCACAGTTGTTGAAAGAGGATGGCAAGGTGGTGGGTGTGAAAGTTGAATGAAGAGCAAATACACACATTGACGACACAGATTGTGCACTTGCACTCGTAGCCCATCGAAGTAGGGTAACTGTTGAAGATATTGCGTGGTGTGCGGGTGTGCAGTTAAACTGGAATTGAATGTGAATTAAGTGTGAATTAACTTTGTTTTTTTTTGGAATTGAATTACCCTACACGGAATCTCAGGGAAGAAAGATTTACAGAGATCGGGCAGAGATCCAGGTGTTCCCACCAGCAACCACCGTCATGCCCTGGCCTCTGCAAACGTAGCACACCACACACCACTCTCCTGTGAAGAGTGAAATAAAAGTAACACAAAACACCCGAACACCACATCGTTTTGGCGTGCAAATTTTTCTTTCACGCGTCTTCTTCTTCCCTCTTACACAGCACATACATTCACTCTTTCCCTTCTTCCCGTGACGTTTGGACCATTACCCGTACTATTGGTCTCTACAGAAGGGCATACTTCATTCACTTATAACTCAATCACATTTAAAATATCCCCCAAAATGAAATACGTTGTCGTTTCCGGTGGTGTCATCAGTGGTATCGGTAAGGGTGTGTTGGCCTCCTCTACAGGTTTGTTACTCAAGACCCTTGGTTTGCGTGTCACTGCTATCAAGATCGACCCCTACATGAACATCGATGCCGGTACCATGTCTCCTTTGGAGCACGGGGAGGTTTTCGTCTTGAACGATGGTGGTGAGAGTGATTTGGATTTGGGTAACTACGAGCGTTACTTGAACGTGACTTTGACCAAGGACCACAATATTACCACTGGTAAGATCTATTCCCAAGTCATCGAAAAGGAGAGAAAAGGTGACTACTTGGGTAAGACCGTCCAAGTTGTCCCACATGTTACCAACGGTATCCAAGACTGGATCGAGAGGGTTGCCAAGATCCCAGTTGATGACTCCGGGTTGGAGCCAGAGGTTTGTATCATTGAATTAGGTGGTACTGTTGGTGATATCGAGAGTGCTCCATTCGTGGAGGCCTTGAGACAATTCCAATTCCGTGTCGGACGCGATAACTTTGCCTTGATGCACGTTTCTTTGGTCCCAGTTATTCATGGTGAACAAAAGACCAAGCCAACCCAAGCTGCTATCAAGGACTTGAGATCTTTAGGTTTGACCCCTGATGTTATTGCTTGTCGTTGTTCCGAGAAGCTGGAACTCCCAGTAATCGAGAAGATCTCCATGTTCTGTCACGTTGGCCCTGACCAAGTCATTGCTGTTCATGATTTGAACTCCACCTACCACGTTCCATTGCTGTTGCTTGAGCAAAAGATGATCAAGTTCTGGACCACCAGACTTAGATTGGATACCTTCAAAGTTTCGCCAGAGTTCGAGGAGAAAGGTAAGGACTTGCTCAAGCGTTGGAAGGAACTCACAACCACTTATGATCACTCTTTCGAGACGGTCAAGATTGCCCTTGTTGGTAAATACACACACTTGAAGGACGCATACACTTCTGTCATCAAGGCCCTCGAACATTCATCCATGCGTATCAAGCGTCGTCTTGAGATCATCTGGGTCGAGGCCACCGACTTGGAGGTTGAGTCCAATGACACCGACAAGATGAAGTTTCACAAGGCATGGCACTCACTCTGCTCCGCCGATGGTATTCTTGTTCCAGGCGGATTCGGTCAACGTGGTACCGAAGGTATGATCAGTGCCGCTAAGTGGGCCAGAGAGAACAACATTCCATACTTGGGTGTCTGTTTAGGTTTCCAAGTGGCCACCATTGAGTTTGTCAGAAACGTTGTTGGTATCAAGGACTCCAACTCCAAGGAGTTCATCCCAGAGATGTCTGACGAGGAGGCCACTGTGGTGTACATGCCAGAGATTGACAAGGAGAAATTGGGAGGAACAATGAGACTTGGACTCCGTCCAACCGTTTTCCAAACGGATGAGTCCAAATTGAAAAAACTTTACGGAAACCACGCTTCAGTCGATGAACGTCATCGTCACAGATATGAGATCAACCCACACCTGATCTCCACCATTGAGTCTGCGGGTTTGAAATTCGTCGGTAAGGACGAGACCGGTGAACGTATGGAGATTTGTGAATTGGAAAACCATCCATTCTTCGTCGGTACCCAATACCATCCAGAATACCTCTCAAAAGTGTTGGACCCATCCAAGCCATTTTTGGGTCTCGTTGCCGCTTCAGCTGGTGTTTTGGACCAAGTTATCAGCCAACAGGTTATTCCAAATGGTGACAAGACCGATTTCTAATTGGAGTTGGTTGTTTGTTCACATGTTGGTTTGAGTTGTGATGTATAATGTATCATATTGTTTAATTTGTCTTCTCACTTTTTAAACATGATGTAATATGAATTAATGAGAAATTTTGCATTTTAGAAATCAACATTGTAGAGTGATCCGCTCACCATTTTTTTTCCCACACGGTTATATAGTAGTGAGATTCTCCTGTTTGATATTCAAGAGCTGATTACAAAAGGCATGTGAATGACTACATAAACTCTCTCCAAAGTAGGGTGAAACATGCATTCAATCCTTGAATGAAATCACCAGAACAATTCAACCGTCAACCAATCAATGATCATCAGTAAAATAGTCAAAATCAATACTAATAACGTTCCCCAACATGATTGCCCTTTCGTCGATCTCCAAATCACCCCTCACGACAGGATATACCCCCTTCAGCCCACTGAACGCCACGGGGTCAAACCTTAAGACATAAGTTGAATCCTCCATGAACAGCTCATTGAACAACCCTTTGAATCGTTTATCCACGGCTGCCAACACCGCACCGTCTCCATCGAGGATCGGGAATTCAAAACTCAGCGGAGGGGCAGAGATGACACCGAATTGTGTGTATTGTGTTGGGGTTGTGGAGTGATAGAGGTTATATTTCCTCTTGAGAAGACTAAATTTCTCACTAGACTCTCCAATGGGGATGAATCCAGCTTTTGCGTCCGTCGTGGGGGTGGAGATGACAACATTGGAATTTACCACCTGGAAGGACCTCGAGATGGTGAGCACATGCACGTCATTCACATCAAACACATCAAAGTTGAATGAGCGGGACGTTTTAATGAACTGTTTCAGCATGGTCTTACCAAACCCACCCTTCCTCTCCTCGATACGGCCGATTGGCGTGCCGTTATGATCTCTGATGATGTACTTCAGTCGGGTGACCACACCGGTAAGCAGCGTGACGGTGGGGTTCTCCTTCTGGATGACGAGCAGCGGTTGACTAAGGATGTTGTACAGCGGGTCTGTTGACTTGATGTGTCCGTTTGCTTGTGGTGTGCGCTCGTAATAGAGTGGTGGAGAGCCATCTTGTCCATTGGTGGGGAGAGGTGTTGGTGGGATGGGTTTGTGGATTGGTCTGGAGTCTAGGTTTGGGGTAAAGTCAACATGTTGGATGTTTCTGCGCTTTTCGAGTCTCATTCGTATCAGTGAGTGGTTGCTTGTTGATATATCAAGATCTCTTGGAACCTGTCGGATCTTGGAGGTGATTGTGAGTGTGGTTTTATAAAACAATTGCTCAGCCTTGTAACACACTTTTTGTAATCGCTGCGATCGCTGCGGTCATGTTACAAAGGGTCTTTTATGGGCAGTAAGTCGAGAGGCTATGTCTACTGATGACCACACATCTGTTATCGGGGTTAAATAATCTAAATATGTATGCATAAGTTAAAGGGCTATGTACTACCTTCAAAGTTTGACGGGAATATAACCAGTGACTTGAAACGATTCAATCACCAAGATGAATCAAACCACCACCACCACCACTCGAATGTCTTGAGAAGTAATCAAAATCGATACTAACAGCATTCGACAACAAGATCGCTCTTTGATCCAAAGTCAATGGTCCACCAACCTGTGGATATTGAGCACCCATCCCTGCAAATGACTCAGGGGACATACGGACGATATAAACACCTGTATCGGTGAACAACTCTCTCCCCAAACCGACCCAGTTTCTATCAACACCAGCAATGACAACCCCTTCGGAGTCATACACGGGGAATTCAAAGCTTAGGAATCCTGAATCGATAGACCCAAACTGATCAAACTCATCCGTCGACTGTGCTTTGAACAAATTATACCGACGTCTCCATAAATGCCAACTCTGCACACTCTCACCGATGATACCATCCTCCTCGTTCTGGAACCCGGGCAAGAACGACTTGATATGTGAGTTGATGAAACTGAACGGTCTCTTCACCGTCAAGAGCACGTTGCCATCGTTATCGAAGATATCCACATGGAACGGTCTGTGCAGCTTGTACACCTGTCTCATCATGGCCTTGAGGAATCCCATGTCGCGCTCCTCCATAAACCCCAGACGGTTCCCCATGGCGTCCATGATGACGTATCGATTCACCTGTTCGAACCCAAGAAAGACATTCATCATCTCGATCTGTCTCTCAATGACCAGCGTTGGCTCGCTCAGGATGCGTGCAATTCCATCAGAGGAGGCTATGACCCCGTTTGGGTTCGGAACGATACCGGTGTTGGAGTGGGAATAGGTATAGACGTGATGTGTTGGGCGAGGCGGCTCTTCATATTGGAACTGCTGTTGTGATTGGCGTTGATATGGGTTATGTGGGGGCTGTTGGCGCTGTTGGCGGGGGAGCGGGGAGTAGAACCGCTTGAGTGGTTGTTTCAGGACGGACCTGATGGCTTGTGGGAGTCTGGAAGACATTGAAGTGTACTTCCCCAGTGATGGTGTCGTTGAAGTGTGGATGGCAAAGGAATAGCTAACTCAACAGAGCCCAAGGGTCAGCTGACGTAATCCCACCAGCTGACGTAATTGTCCCTGAAAAAAAGTTGAGCGCTTCTTTGATACCCACTCCAGGGTGATGGGCATGGATTGTTTAAACACTGAATACACACCCCACAGACCATGTTCAGACTCTCCAAGAGATACCTCCACACGGTGCCACGCATCGCCACCAAGGACTCCATCCCGGGTCTCTACTCCCCTGCGCAGTTCCAGTCAGCATGGACCGACTACCAGACGCTCTTGACCACAAGACTCACACAGCTCTCCTCCGGAACCGCCGACGAGACCAGATACCCATTCTACATATCCCTCGTGAACTCCAAGGACTCGACGAAACAGGCCATCTTCAACACCGCGTCACAGACACACAACAACCATTTCTTCATCCAACAACTCGTCTCACCACTGGAGAACCACACCTCACCATCCAGAGCTTTGGAGGCTCGTATCAACGACACCTTTGGCTCTCTTGCGCAATTGAAGGAGCTGTGTGTCTCCCACTCGGACACCATCCTCGGTCAAGGATGGCTCTTCCTCGTCGAGGGCGCCGACAAACAACTCGACCTCATCGCCTTGAACAACAGTGGCTCGCCATACCAGATCCACGCTAACCACGCATTGGACCTCAATGGCCCGATCGGGATGGATGACTTCTCCGCTTTGCAACAGTTGAAAGCAGACATGAAGGACCAGGTGGAGGACTTTACGTTGCCCTTGTTTGCCATCAGTTTGTGGGATCAGTCATATTTGATCGATTATGGTGTGCAGGGTAGAAAGGAATACGTAGGTAAGGTTTTCGATTCGTTGAATTGGGATGTTGTGAATAGCAGGGTGTTTAAATTATAATCATGTGTATAAATTTGTAAATAATTGATTAAACTTTATTTTTTTACTAGTGGTTATATATAATCGGACTTGACTGCACCGCATAGTTTAACCATTTCAAACAATTTCTCATCATTAACCCAATCCAACCCTTCTTGCACTATGATCCCCTGTATCTCCTCCGCCACTTGAATCGACTTTGCTTGTACCTTTCCAATGGTTTTTTTCAACTCCTTAACCGCATCATCATCAACCTGACCTACCTGCACATCCAACCCATCCACTTGATCCTTAACCTTCTTCAACAAACCCATATTCTCACTCCTCATTTTGCGTAGGGCATCCTCTTTCTCATCGATAAGATTTTGTATTTTCATAATCTCCAACGATAACTCATCCTTAGTATTGATCCGGTTCTGTAATTCAATCTCCCGGGCACTAATCCCATCAATCTGATGGATGGATCTCAACAGGGGTTGGATCTTCATCCCATTCTCAAGGATAAGGTTTCGTACTCGTAACAGGTCCCTCAGTTCTTCAATTGTTCTCATGTCGTTGTCCAATGTGGAGGAGCCCTGTGTAGCGTTTTCGAGAATCATCAGTTCGTCAAGTGTGGTGAGGAGGTTGGTGTATGTTTTGTGATATTCCTTCTCGAGGAGCTCGGTGTTGTGAGTAGTGTCATTCAGGAGGAATTTGGTCAGTTGGTCTAATGACATGATGGCAGCTGTCAGTGGTTGTGGTGTTTGGTGAAGTAGACGCGTTTGTTTATACCTCCGATCAAAAGTCCGAAATATTTTGATTTGTTGCATCATCGTCTTTGACAACGTCGACTGCCCGGCTCAGGGTGAAGTGGGTTAAAGAGATTTACTTCTATAAATTGAATGCTGCTTCGTACAAGATCATTCATCAATGATCATTGAATCTTGATAAGTCATGACTCTCTTGCACAAGAATTTATCCTCAATCTAGATTAGCACATTATTGAAGTCAAATGTTCGCATGTGACCTTTATCCAAGCTCAGTTCATTATTCAAGGATTAGGGAAGAGACAATCTAAGTACTAAGGCTACTGAAAATCGTGAAGTGCATTATGCGAAAGCTTCAATTCCTGACAGACAAGACCTGATCTAATTTTGCGAGGTTGTCAACCTACTATGTCTGAAGTCTGATGCCGAAGAACTCGACCCGCTCATGTACAGGCTCTTCGATTGACGAATTGACATCTGCCCAAAGAGAAATTAGACTCCGGAAACTTTGTAATAAGATGAGATTTTCATACATTCTGAAAGTCAATATTGATCAACTGGACTTCACTGACTCTTACAGAAGGACCATCAGAGACCATTGGTGATGAAGCAGGATATCCTCTCAGATTCGAAAGTATTTCTTTTGATCTTTAGTGAGGTTCACTCTTGGGCAAAGAAGTTTTGAGCCAACCCATCAAAGACCGAGGAGACGTTGTAAAGGACAATGCGAACAAGACCAATGGATTATCCTTTCACATCAATCACTTTCAAAGGAATTTTAAATGGGTGAAAATCAGGTGTCAAGGTTACCAGACGGGACAAGGTATATACTAGTCCATACCACTTTGAATGGCGAAGCATGCTGTAATAAATCACTCACAAGACAAATAATCAAAAGATTGTACCATTCAGTGCTCACTCGAATTCTGATCTTAAAATCAACAGCAACCAATGTTCACTATCAGTACAATAATAGATAGTTAATGGTTTCGTTTCCGGGTATGGTATAAAGATAATGTGTGTATAAACACAAATGATACAACTTCAACTCAGTTCTCAAGAAATAATTAAAATTTCAATATGGTATTTCTTGTATATACATACCTCGTGAAACCAGGGCCAAGTCTCTCATTGAGCTCTCCTGTGTTCAATTATTACTATCTAGACCCCAGCTCACCATCCCAATAGATTATAGAGCCAGAACCGTTTGCTATGCAACAATTATCTTCCTCGAGATTCTCACTCATCTGATATAAATTATAATACTCGGATACTGGTGAGTTTCACATTGTCAGGACTCAGAGACGTCATCTAGTCCATTAGATAAGCTATCGCTTGCAACTGCAATTGGAAGCATGGTATGGAACGGTCGGGTGTAGCGTTTGCACAGCCCCCCTGAAACTGTAGACACATATTGGAAGTAACAAAAAAGAGGATATCTCCAGTCCGGATTCTGGCCGATCAAAACCGTTGGCTCCAACGATATATTAAGCAATATCGACACATAGGCTTGAAATATTCACCCCTGCACGTGGCTGCCAAGCAGGCCATGTGGTCTGCAAAATGTCCTGATTAGTGGGTACTTGTGGCTGGTTTTCCAAGCAGTTGTTCTCTTGGCGAGAGTCACGAAAGTTCTCGGTTGGGCCCTCCAGTTTCCCAATCGGGCTGCCGAGAACCCAGATCAGTCCGGAAAACAGCCTATCGAATTTCATTTTTGTGATTGCCTGATCCGGGTGAAACACTTTCAAGCGGCTACTATCAGGTTCCCTGGACCCATTGTTACAATTCTTTATGTCTTCGAGAGTATCATTCTGAAGTAACACGCCTAAAAGGCAACTCAAAAATTTCCCCAGGACATCTGGGCCAAGAATGGTGTTTTGAAAGCACAAGTGTGGCTTTTGCTTGGGGTCGGTCTGCCATAGATAAAATTATCAAATCGACTCAATTGGGATACCCCTGTCCAATCCGGACCGGTTGAAAGTTTTTTCAATCGGCACTATATATATATTAACGGCATTCTGCCTGACCATTGCCTTTACCCAGATCTCAATTATCATTCGTGCGTCGTCAGGCTAGATATGTCTCAAGATGATCAACTGAATCGAAGTAGAACCATTGCAACAAAGGGCACCGGCCTTTCATCCGAGTACGGAGAATCCCAACTCCATGAGCGTGAGCACTACAAGATCTCCGTGAAAGACCTCGAGAGGCTCTTCCAAACCAACATCCTCGAAGGTCTCTCCACTGCGCGAGCGGAGTCATTGCTGTTAGAACATGGTGAGAACACGCTTGGTGATGATCAAAAGATCTCTCTCGCAAGCATCGTCATCCATCAAACCTTCAACGCCATGATCTTGGTGTTGATCATCTCCATGGTTATCTGTCTCGCAATCAAGGATTGGATCTCTGGTGGTGTGCTTGCCTTTGTCGTTTTCATCAACGTCGCCATTGGCTCATACCAGGAATTCAAGGCCTCCAAAACTATGAACTCTTTGAAATCATTATCTTCCCCAACTGCCAGAGCATACAGAAATGGTGATTTGGACACCATCCCAACCAAGTATGTCGTTCCTGGTGATATTGTACAGGTCAAAGTCGGGGATACTGTCCCGGCCGATTTTAGAATCGTTGAATGTCTCAATTTCGAAACCGATGAAGCTTTGCTTACTGGTGAATCATTGCCTGTTGTTAAAGACCAAGATGTCATTTATGATGAGGTTATTGGTGTTGGTGATCGTTTGAACATGGCTTTTGCCTCTTCTGTCGTTACTAAAGGTCGTGCTACAGGTATCGTTGTCAAGACCGGATTACACACTGAGATTGGTGAGATTGCTCAATCCTTGAAATCTACAAAAAAGACATTGAAAGGTGACGGGGAAACTTCCACTTTCAAGAACCTTATGAATTTGTCAAAGGATGCTATTGGTTCCTTCTTGGGTACCACTGTTGGAACACCACTTCACAGAAAACTATCCAAATTGGCCATTTTGTTATTTGGAATCGCCGTTGTTTTTGCTATCGTTGTCATGGCTACTCAAAAGTTCAAAGTGAACAATCAAGTTGCCATCTATGCCATTTGTGTTGCTGTTTCCATGATTCCATCCTCTCTTGTTGTTGTCTTGACCATTACAATGTCAGTTGGTGCTAAGGTTATGTCTAATAAGAATGTTATTGTTAGAAAATTGGACTCTTTAGAAGCTTTGGGTTCCATTAACGATATTTGTTCAGACAAGACTGGTACTTTGACCCAAGGTAAAATGATTGTGAAATCCTGTTGGATCCCATCCTCTGGTACTTATCAAGTACTAGAAGCTAATGAACCATTCAACCCAACAATTGGTGTTGTGAAATTTCAAAACCTATCACCAAAGGCCTTGTTTGACTCTCAAAATGACCAGGCTCTCTTGGATGCTGAAGTCACTCCTTTGTTTGAGAAGTGGTTATTGACCGCTACCTTGGCCAACATTGCCACCGTATTCACCGATGAGAACAGTGAATGGAAGGCTCATGGTGATCCAACTGAGATTGCCATTCAGGTGTTTGCTCATAGAAACCAATATGGCCGTGAACGTTTCACCGAAGGTGAGGATGCCCCATATAAACATCTTGCCGAGTTCCCATTCGATTCCAGTGTTAAGAAAATGTCTGCCATCTATGCCAAGAGAGACGATGCCAAGTCCAAATATATATACACCAAGGGTGCGGTTGAGCGTGTCCTTGAGAGTTGTGTCAACTGGTATGTCGATGGTGAACTACGTCCACTCACTGCTGAGGATGTCGCTACTATTGAAGATAACATGAACACCATGTCTTCTGAAGGATTACGTGTTTTGGCTTTCGCCCAGAAAGTTGTCTCTGAAGACTTTGACACCACCCAACGTGACAATGTCGAGTCCGAGTTGACCTTTGTCGGGTTGGTTGGTATTTATGATCCACCACGTTTACAATCTCTTGGTGCCGTTAAGAAGTGTCACCGTGCCGGTATCAATGTCCACATGCTTACTGGTGACCATCCTGGTACAGCCAAAGCCATTGCCCAAGAGGTTGGTATTTTGCCACATAACTTGTTCCATTACTCCCAAGATGTCGTTGATGCGATGGTTATGACCGCCAAGCAGTTTGACGACCTCAGTGAGGATGAGATTGACGCTTTGCCATTGTTACCGCTTGTTATTGCCCGTTGTTCCCCAAAGACCAAGGTTAGAATGATTGATGCCTTGCATCGTCGTAAGAAATTCTGTGCCATGACTGGTGATGGTGTCAATGATTCTCCATCTTTGAAGAAGGCTGATGTTGGTATTGCTATGGGTATTGCCGGTTCTGATGTCGCCAAGGATGCTTCTGATATCGTTTTGAGTGATGATAACTTTGCTTCGATCATCAATGCCATTGAGGAGGGTAGACGTATGAATGATAATATTCAGAAATTTGTTTTGCAATTACTCGCTGAGAATGTCTGTCAAGCTTTGTTTTTGATGATTGGTCTTGTTTTTAAGGATAAGAGTGGCATGTCTGTGTTCCCATTATCCCCTGTTGAAGTTCTTTGGATTATTGTCGTCACCTCATGTTTCCCAGCTATGGGTCTTGGTGTTGAAGCTGCCCAACCAGATGTGATGGAGAAGGATCCAAAACCATCGAATGAATCTGTCTTTTCCATTGAAATGCTTATAGATTTGGTCATCTATGGTGTCTTGCTTACTATTTGTTGTTTGGCTTCGTTTATTATTGTCATGTACGCATGGGGTGATGCTGAGTTTGGTATTGATTGCAACAAAGATCCATCTTCGTCATGCAGATGGGTGTTCCGCGCTCGTTCTGCTGCTTTTGGTACCATGACTTGGGGTGCTTTGATCCTTGCTTGGGAAGTTATCGATATGAGACGTTCATTGTTTGCTATGAAGCCAGAGACTGATACTCCATATACTCAAGTGTTCAGAGATCTTTGGGGTAACCAATTCTTATTCTGGTCTGTAATGGGTGGGTTCGTCTCTTGTTTCCCAGTTGTTTACATCCCTGTCATCAACGATAAGGTTTTCTTACATGGTCCAATTGGTAAGGAGTGGGGTATCGCTGTTGCTTCCACTTTCGCATTTTTGTTAGGCTGTGAGGCTTACAAATTTGTCAAGAGAATCTATTACAAGAGGGAACTAGCCCATAACCCAGAATCTGACTTAAAGTCAACCGATCCATTCGAGAAGTATGCTTCATTCTCTAGAGCTAACACTGGTCAAGGTCAAACTCTTCCCGTTTAAGACTCGTTTCTGCCTCGAATATAGCCCTCTTCGCTTATTTCCTTTGGATTGGCGAAGCTCTTGCTAACACTTTTCTTTACCCCATATTCTTGGTCATCTCTGTTAAACTAGTGATAATTTTGTTTTCCCTAAATATCAATAAACATACACTGAATAAAAGTTGATTGTAATAACGATAAATCATAAATCAGTTTGGAATTCGTTTGATCCTGGACTCCTAATTACATCGCGACAGTGTACTTAACATTTGACCATTTGGTGATAAAATCAAGGGAATGGGACAATGATCATGAAAGAGCTGCGACTTCTTACTGTCCGATAGGGACTAAAATCACGGTATATAAGAGTAATAAATCATAAGATTTGCATTCAGCATTTATGAACAAATTGCCAAGCTTAGTCTTTTGATGAATAGTTGAAATTACGACAATCACTACAAATGAATTCCCTGTTTGATTCAGATCACATGTATATTGACATTGGATTCGAGCTTATAAAATGGTACCAACATAATCAATTATTATATATTCAAGATTTTAAAGTGTCGACCACCGCTCACGACCAAGTCTGGCTTTAAATTCCTTTAAGTTTTCAGGACTTAATGAGCTCCCTCGGATCCCATCGTGATATGTATGTCACACATTATACATACGACTTTTTCAGATGTGTTAATTCTTTTTCATTTTGAGGATTCAGCCTTTAATTTCGCTTTAATATTTCCTTTCTTGTGTTTCTTTCTCATATGAACTCTCCTTAATGACGTACCATAACCTGGAAGCCACGGTTCCTAAGGGCAGTATTCCACAGAGAAAGCAACCAATTACTTTGAACATTGGACCCATGTGTGCATCCCTTTCCTGAAACGTTTTCACACTCGAGACACAGCTTACACTTTCTTCCATTGTCAGAATGTTTCTTATACCTGATCTTTACATTAATAGATATCACATCAAACCTATTGTAGATGCAATTAGGCCACATAGTAATAGCTTCAGTCTCCACCCTCTAGTTACAAAACTCACCTAAATACCCAAATCTGTCAAGCAGGTAGTTATTGAAGTGCAATTCATCAATCTTCTTAAGTTTTGACATCCTTTCCTTTAAAATAGAAGGTTCGGTGGACTAATTGATCCCGAACCTTGTCGAGTGAAATGGTCTGCCTTTCACTAAATTACCATCAAGGTAATACCAATCTCTCTTGTTTAGTTCTTCCTTCCGCATTTTCTTAATTTCTCTATCATCCCAGCTTTGTGGTGTGAACTTAAAAAATACGCGTCCTCGTTGCATTGTTTTATGCCACTATCGATTTTCTTTGAAATATCGAAATTAATCCCAGTTGAACTTGCTATTTTGGTGAGGGGTCTACCTGGTAGTTTACCAGTCACGTCTCTGTATTCCAATTCCACGCGGTTTCTTATAGCCTCTTTCAGGTGTTGGGCTTGGAGAGTGTTAAATTCAGGTCTTTGGCTGTGTTCATTGTGTTCAAAATTCAAGGCAGTATTACCTATCGGTGCTCACGTCTGATTGTTTGGTGGTGCTGTTGGTGATATTAGTCTCAAGATACTTCTCCAAAGAGGACAAGATCCAACGGTTTTCTTTCTTCAGCTCAAACTTTCAGTAAATGTCATTTTCATCCATAATTTTGAAACATTGGGACCCATTTCGTAGTATCAATGCACATTACAATAGTGGAGATTAAATAGCGGACGTTTTTGTTTAGTTGTGAATGTCTAGATGTTAACGGTTTTGTTGTAGTTTTCTTCTCATTCCCTTCACACTAGCAGCTCCTACCATTTCATTCCATTCCTCTAGTGAGGTATTTTTAGCAACCAACTTAGTCATCTGATGAACCAAACCGGTCAGATCATGTCTTCTCAATGCGTTCTCTTGTTTCCATTTCTCCCTCTTTACCAACTCCAAATTGAGATTATACTCATCACCAATCTCCTTCGAGATCTCGATACGATCCTTCATCACCGACATCAATGAGAATCGTAGCTCACCTTCATCGTAATGTGCAATACGTTTCTGTAAAACGATTGGTAATTTGTGAGTGAACTCCTCTGGTGTGCACTGGCCATGGAGAATCGGTTCGGTCTTGAGCCCATCAAGCTCCCAGAGGAAACCATCTTTTTGAATATATCCAATAAAGTGATACAATCCATCGTCTGTATCGTATGGATCATGCTTGCGTGTCTCATCAACGAACATGGTTGGGTTTGTGAATGAATTATGTTTCGTTCTGATTAATTCTGAATTTGTCATTGTTTCACCTTTCAATTCTGGATCAAAGCTCATTACGAATTCCCTAAAGCTCGTAAGTTCCTCCCCAAGTTCGATATCATCACGGTTTAACAACACGTTCAACACAGCCTGTGTTCCACAGGCGTTTTGAATCATCTGCCTTGCAAAGAAAATCTCCTTCTCACGGGCTTCTGGTGACTCTGATTGATAAATACCATCAAGTGGCACATCGGATCTATCAATGTTTGAGTACTTGAAGAGGAAGATCACACCATAAAGTGGACTCATAGCCTGTAATGTGTCTTCATCGAATGAGTAAAGCTCATCGAATTGAACTCCTTGGATGTTTAGCCCCTCGACAAGTTCGGTGAACACACCCTGGTTTCATTGTTAGTTTCGTTGTTACTTCCGAGTCGCATATCTCCCACACTTACTGGATCGGACTCGATCGTATTCCAATCACCATTGGTAGACATTTTGTAGTATACTCTGTACCCAAACTCAGTAGTAGCCAACTGGTTTCCCAAAGAGCCCAAACCATCATAACAAACGTCCCAAAACGGAAGCTTTTTCGGGGCTCACAACCGGTGGTTCCATCCTTGCTTCTTTTATCGCCCCTTTCCCCATTTCATTCCACTTTTACCGATACCCACCTATAGCACTGGAAGGCATCCACAAATTGAGATTAATCAAGTCGGAAGTCCATCACCCATTTGAAAAGATACAACCCAATGTCCGAGGAAAAGAAATCATTCATCGTGTGTATTGTTTATGTCTCACGCTTATCGGCGTTATAAGGTGTTAAATCACGAGTACTAACGAGTTATAGGTCACTCTTAAGGAGAATGCTACCCCTCAACAGTGAGTCCACACTTCCACTCTATACGATACAAGGAGATCATGATTGACTAACAACTGATATAGCTTCAAAGAAGCCGTCGGCAAGATTGGTGGTGAGATCACACACGAATACAACTTGATCAAGGGCTTTGCGTACGTACCACCCAACTATTCCAATTCCACCTCCATACAAGTACTAACATGATCAGTGTCAAATTGCCAGCTTTCCATGCCAAGACTTTGAAGGAGCATGACGATGTCGCTACCGTTGAGGAGGACCAAGAGGTCAAGGTCCAATCTTGAGATCGTTTTAGTGCTCCTGGTGAGAGGTTTATATTGATTTGAATATAAAAGTATTACGCTATTCGTTTAAATGATGATCCCAGTAGCATCAATCCCATACTCTCTGATGCCTAGCATCCACTTGTGGCAATAGTTCCAGAAATATACCGTCAAACCCACCCCAGCAAGGCAAGAGCAACCATTGCTTATCTCTCTCTGAAATGCGTCCCCTACCGAGAAGCTGACGTAAAACACCTGCACACCAGCACAGAAGGACCCCCACACTAGCCAGCATTTTAGTACCCACCCTACTTCCGTCATTTGCGATATAGTTCTGCTTTCACAAGGCATTGAGAAGAAGGTTTTTGGTATCAAGAAGATGTGTCTACATGCATGGGCTGGCCATGTACACGCCGAAGGTTACAAGACTATCAATAACGATCCTGTGCCTAAGCAGATTGACTCGATCTACGAGAATCGATTACGCCAATTCATTGACGAGGGACAATATCGAGACCTAAATTTACCAAAGTTTTACGATACTGCTCGGGAATCCCAAGGTTCGGACACTGCTGGTGAAGGCGAAGGGTTTGTCGACTTGCAAGTCCATGGTGTTGATGATATCAAGCTCAGACCATTGTTCAAGGATATTATCGGGCATGAGACAACAGAGTTCAAACCCGCCAACAAAGGTGATGTTTTCGGTCCATCTTGGAAAACATTCTGGTTCAAGGTCCACATCAAGATTCCAAAGACATGGGTGGATGAGGAGCAAGTGTTGTTTTCTTGGGATTCAGGAAACGAAGCAATGTTCTACACCGAGGATGGTATACCCCTACAGGCATTCACGGGTGGTGAGCGGAATGACTTTATCCTCCCAGACATTTACACCGATGGAGAGAAACATTTGTTCTACATAGAGATGAGTTGTAATGGTATGTTTGGAGTCGGTATGAACTCCGATATCAGTCCACCGGATCCAAACCGTTATTTCAGACTCAACACTGCAGATCTGGTCCTTCCAAACCTGGAGGCTCGTGCTTTGAGGATAGATTACTGGATAATCACCGACGCTGCAAGGGAGTTCAGTGGAGAGTCATGGCAACGGTACAAAGCTCGTCAGATTGCCACTGAGATCATTGAGGCGTTTGATCATAATGATGTGAATTCCATCAAGAAGTGTCGTGCCATCGCAGAAGAGTATCTTGGTAAGAATTCCCACTCTGCTCAGGTTTATAAAGATCCTGCTCCAAACTCTGGAAAGATTGATGTCTTTGGTGTGGGACACTGTCACATTGATACGGCATGGTTGTGGCCATTTGGTGAGACGAGAAGAAAAGTTGTGAGATCATGGACCACACAGATGGAGTTGATGGATAGATACCCCGAGTACCAATTCGTCGCTTCACAGGCTCAGCAGTATAAATGGCTTGAGCAGGATCATCCCGAAAGTTTCAAAAGGTTGGAAGGGAACGTTAAGGCCAATAAGTTCATCCCAATTGGTGGATCATGGGTTGAGCATGATACGAACATCCCAAATGGTGAGTCCTTGATTCGTCAGTTTTTGTTTGGTCAGAGATTTTTTGAGTCTCGTTTCGGCGAGAGATGTACGACATTCTGGTTACCGGATACTTTTGGATACAGTTCGCAAATCCCACAATTATGTCGTCTTGCTGGGTTGGACAGATTCTTGACACAGAAATTATCATGGAATAACATCAACAATTTCCCAAATACAACATTCAACTGGGTGGCGTTGGATGGTACTCAAGTCCTTACACATATGCCACCTGCAAACACTTACACTGCCGATGCCAACTTTGGTGATGTGAAGAGATCTATCTCTCAACATAAGAACTTGACAAGTGATCAGACTGGACTCTTGGTTTTCGGTAAAGGTGACGGTGGGGGTGGTCCTTTGCCAGAGATGTTGGACAAGCTCCGTCGCTGTAGGGGTATCAGTAACACTGTGGGCTTGCTACCAACTGTTCATCTCGGTAACTCTGTTGATGATTTCTTTGATCAATTACTAGAACGTACTGAGGAAGGTGAAAAGTTAGTTTCATGGGTTGGAGAATTATACTTTGAGTTCCACAGAGGAACTTACACCTCACAAGCACTAGTGAAGAAATTGATGAGAACTTCAGAGAACACACTCCATGATTTGGAATATTTTGCCACGCTAGCTTCGATCTTAAAACCGGATGAGTACAAATATCCAACCAAGAAGTTACAAGCTATGTGGGAAGATGTCCTTTTATGTCAGTTCCATGATGTTTTACCAGGATCGTGTATCGAGATGGTATATAAGGATGATGTTCATCCTAAATTGAAACATGTCGTTGCTGAGGGTGATAAACTCATTTCTGAGGTCTTGTCAGTCTTGGGTGATTCTTCAGAGGATGCAGAGTATAACTTTGTCTCTACAAACCAATGGGACATGAACACTGTGATTCCAGTTCCAAAGGCTCTGACAATGAAGATTGATCCTGTTAACATCCAATCTCGTAAAGATTCAGATTACATTTTTGGTTCCAATGTAAAGGGGAGTCCTGAACTTTCATCCAAGAAGGAAAAAATCAAACATCCAGCCCATGTGATTGCAAACCAAGATGGGACCTTCATCTTGACCAATGGCAAGCTCGAGGTCACCATCGATGGTGGATTGATCACCTCATTGTATGATCATTCTGAAGGTCGTGAAGTTTTGGATTTGAAATCCGGAAAAAATCACAGAGGTGCCAATCAACTCGTGATGTTTGATGACACTCCTTTGAGTTGGCAAGCGTGGGATACGGAGGTATTCTCATTGGATAAGTACAAATATGTTCCAAAGGGTTCTGTCTCCATCCATGAAGAAGGACCATTGAGAGCATCCATCATTGTTAGGTATCAACTCAGTAAGAATTCCACAATGACTTCAATCATCTCCATCGATGCCATCAGTTCCTTGAGTGAACCATCATCAATCGTTGTGGATAATTCTGTCAACTGGAATGAATCTCGTCAATTCCTTAAGGTTGAATTCCCTGTGGATGTTCACTCAGACTTCGCTAGCTATGAGACCCAATTCGGTATCACACGCAGACCAACCCATTACAACACGACATGGGACGTTGCCAAATTCGAAGTGTGTCATCATAAGTTTGCTGATTACTCCGACCGTTCATATGGTGTTTCCATCATCAACGATTCGAAATATGGCTTCTCCACACATGGCAACTTGATGAGATTGTCATTGTTGAGATCTCCAAAGGAGCCGGATCCAAATGCTGATATTGGTCATCATAACTTCAGATATGCGATCTATCCTCACGCAGGTCCATTGGATACACCAACGGTGGAGTTGGCACATGGTTTCAACTCAAAGTTATACCTCATCAAATCCACCAGTGCGAAAAAGACCCCATCACCATTGGAATTGATCCGTATCAGTGGGAAATCCAGTTTGGTCCTCTCCCATGTCAAGAGAGCCGAAGATGATGTTGATGTCTCGCTCGGTGAGCTGCCAATAAAGGTACACAAGAGAGATGGCAAGGCTGTCATTGTGCGTGTTTACGAGTCTCTTGGTGGAAGGGCCAAGGATAAGTTGACCTCTTGTCTTGGTGACGTTATTGCAGTTTACAAGGTGAACTTGTTGGAGGATGAGTTGGAGAATGTCAAGTTCCATTCCAAAAAGGGGACTACTACAATCCCAATCTCCTTAAGGGCTTTCGAAGTTGCTTCTTACAAAATTATCTTTGCCTAAGGGTATTTTTGTTTTGTCTATGTTTTTCAGGTTTTTTTCCATTCAAAATTTTCAATTCTATATTTTATCCCAACCAAATTTTCTACGACTTTTTATACTTTATCTTTTCAAGTAATTCTATATTCTCTTAAAAGCATCATCCGTAACAACCAACGAAGGATTCAACTTCTTCAACCTTGTATCCCCCGTGATACTCAACGCAGATAATCCCAAAAAGCTATGATACGGGTCCGGATCATCCACATCAGTCTTACCAAACCCACCCAGTATCATATCCTGTGTCTCATTCAACAGATATGCACTCATCTCCCTCGCATTGACGAATTGTTCCTTGCCTAGGAGTGCCAATGATCCTGAACACCAGAAGGAATAACATGTATCGCCCAACTTGTTGACCCTCCCGTTATGACCACCAATATCCACCTCATCGAGACAATCGAGATGCATGAGATCCTGATGGAACGAAGTGAACCCAATCTGTCTATGAACAAGCCACTCAACGGTCCTACCCCACTTATCATCATCCAATCTTCCTAATAATCGCAACGTTGCCAATCCACAAAACGTCAGCCCAGCATGATTCTCCACATTCCCCAGCCCGCCACCAAACGTCCTCGTCGTGTATACATACCTTGTGATAGCATCGACATCCAAATCCGCCTCAATGGGGTCAATGTCACACCGGAGTAGTTTTCGAATACTGACAGCCATATAACTCTGTCTTAGATCCCCATCGCCGAATGGCTGGGCATTGATATCCAACATCGCCTTGAATGATCCATTGGACAATTGACACCGTCTCAAGTACCCCATGATCTTCCCCGTGTCCAGCTTCTCCCAGTATACATCACCAAGCATAAGGAGACAACATAGTGCGGAATAGGTATTGGCAATAGTGGGGGTATCGTACCCTCCTTCTGGATCCTCATGGATGAATGAGCCTCTGAATCCTTCACCCGATGCGACTAGGTGGGAGTAGATGAAGTCTGTGTATAGTTTCTGCTCCTCTGGGGTGAACTCATAACCCAAGAGAGAGAGACCTCCGATACAGCAGTATATGAGCATCAACTTGTTTGATTCCTCCGGTTGGACACGAGAGGGGAGGATGTTGAGGAATAGCTTGAAGTATTTGATGTGCCGTGATATGTTTAGTTCTTGAATGGGTATCTCAGATGACATTGTGATGGGTTGTGTTTGGTTGGATCTGTGAGTTGTGGGAAGGGTCCAAGGGTTGGTGAGATGGTGTTGGAGTGAAATGTAAATAGAAACCATGAGAGGTGTCCGGGTGAAGGTATACCTGTTATATTTTACTAGGTTTCCATTACTGATCAATGAGGTTGTATAGTTCTCATTAGGAGTTGTAAGTGCATTTATTAGTGTGATCACCATTTTGGCAATATCGTCACAACCAAACCAGTCAAAAAGAAGGCCAACAACACCATCCCCAACAATTTCAAAATAGTAAACACCCCCATCTCTTCGATAGTCTTTGATAGATCTTTCCTAGACTTATTGATCTGTCTCTGTGTTACATTCAACCCCGTATGGGCAGCCTGTATGAAATCATCGCCTTGGTTAAGTTTCTCATTGAAGGCATTAGCACCATCTTTCAAACCCGTCACCATCTGTAGCATGTTTTTCAAAATATCCTCCTGTTTATCCTCCTCTTGTGATATTTGGTCTTCCAGTGACATTGTTGTTGATGAGATACTCTTAGTTCTTCCCTCGAGTAGGTGTTTCTTACGTTCACGCAACCCAGAGTTCACCTCAGTGTCTTCTTCTTCAACATTGGACGATGACGGTACGCTGTGGAGATCAACAGCAACTTTCTGGGCGTGCTCCTTCAATTCCTCCTCTTTGGAGAGCGTTTCGATCTCTATAATAGCTGAGGTCTTTGATTCATTGATGAGCCAACTGTATTGTGATAATCTGTCTTGTAGTGCATTGGATGGATGTGGGCGGCTATATACCCTTTTGTATAGCTCATCTGATATTGATTCGTGCTGTAAGCAGAGCGTGTAGTTGTGATATGCCGCTCTTGGGAGCTGTGGCAGGTAGTCTCTCTTGAATTCTTCGGCAAACAGGTCGATCTGTTCCACTGTGACATCCATACTGTTGCTTACCGCCCTTCACTTCACACACAGCACTTCACACAAAGCACCATCCGTCAGCCCTAACACTCTCCGTTCCCACATCCAGGTTGCGCAGCCCCGCCCTTTCTCGCTGACGTCAGCACCCGTCCACTCTCAAAAATTCAAAAACTTTTCAACCTTCACTTCCCTACCAACTACTGTTTGGAAACACCATGGGCCCTTCTACATGTTGTCATTACCAGAGGAGCACTTGTGCCCCGTCCCCCACGCTATGATGACCAAGCTCAAGTGGCCCAGACCGACCTTTGAGGTGCCTTTTTCGCTAACCACAATCGAAACCTACGTATTGTTGTTTGATAGTAGACTGGCATATATCTTATTTATTTCAATAAATCTTTACATATCAACATTACACCGTAGCATCTGTGTTTCGGCCATCATTCATGTTGCTATACAATGATATTAACTGATCTGTCTTGTCATCTTGATCAGATTAAATCCAGTTCAACGTCCAGTTCATATCAGCATGATCTATCAATCTTTCTTTACATGCTTCAATGCATCACCTTGAGCATCATATAGCCACTTCTTATGCTTTTTCAAATGATCATCAAACTCATCCTTTGTCAATCCATCTTGCCATTTATACTTATAAGCAGGATGTTCCTTCGGCAAAAAAGTCTGCCCCTTGACACCATATAGGTTTTCCCTCAATGTTCCACCAGGGACAGGATATTCATCCTGAGCCCAACCACGTCTTCTCAACTCTGGAATCACAACGTCAATGAGTTCATCGTACGTCTCTGGGTTCACTGCACTGGCAAAGTTGAAACCATCTGCCCCACCAATCTCAACATATTCGATCAATTGATCAACAACTTCATCAACGGACCCAATGACCAAATCGGTCGAACCCTTCACTGAAACATGTCTCCCCAAGACGCTCTTCGTGATGGGGATGCCTAATGGTAGAATGGCCTTTGCGAAATGTTTCACAATCTCCCTATCCTTCACATTCTCACTCTTCAACAGATCGAAATCATCCGGATATTTACTCAGATCCGTATCCATCCAACCACCAATCATGGCCAACGCGGCCTCATGGTCCGACTTGGCAGCATATCGATCAAACTTCTCCCATGCCTTTTCCGTAGTCTCTGCAACAATCACCATCACGAGGAAAATCACCTTGAGAGAGTCCGGCTCTCTTTTATACCTCTCCTTGGCAACATACCGAACATTATCACTCTTCAATCGTAGCACATCTGGGGAAGATCCGTTACAGAATGCAACTTCAGCCCATTTTGACGCTAGTTCGATACCACCGGCCGATGTACCAGCTTGAAATAGAACAGGGATGGATTGTGGTCCTGGGTACGTATACCCGGGACCTGGGATCTTGTACCATTGACCGTCAAAATCGATCTTTCTGATGAGTTCCGGGTCGAGATATGTGTTTGTTTCTTTATCAAGTTTCAATGCATCGTCTCTGAAGGATGATAGGATCAATTCAACAACAGATTGGACGTATTCATCAGTCATTGCATACCGAGTCAGTTTCTCCGGTAATGCCTCACCATTCAACAAGTTCCTCGATGCACTTTGTAAATAGGAACTCACAATATTCCAACCCACTCTTCCTTTCGACAGATGATCCAAGGTTGCCAACTTCCTAGCGAATAAGTATGGATGTTCACTGATCGTACTGAACGTCACACCGAACCCGACACTCTCAGTGACAGCAGCCATGGCAGCGATTGGAATGGCCGGGTCAATACCTGGGAATTGTGTACCAGCTTTAGCGACATGGTAAAGATTCCCAGGTCCCTTATAGACATCATATGGACCGAGCACATCAGCGATGAAGATTGCATTCAACTTTGCAGCCTCGGCCTTCTTAGCCAACGCTGTCCAATACTCGATCGATGTGAATTGGGATGAGACATCATTGGGAAAGCTCCATAGTCCGGCACTCTGTGTTTGACATGAACTTTGGGTGAACAAGTTGAGAACCAAGTGTTTCTTTGGCCGGTTTAGTTTTGCCTTCTTTGGTGGTGGACCATCGAATAAGCCACGGCCTTCTCGAAGGTCAATTGGGACGTATTTCGGGTTTTCCATCGTTCTTGAGTTGTGATACACCGATTAATCTGTGTAGATCTGATCAGAGTGGGATCAAAAAGGTTTAAGTATCCAAGATCGTACCATCATCTCGTGATTGAGGTCCGACAGATCAACCCACATTGGATCACGGGTGAAGATTTAGTCATAACCGTGGCGTTTCATTTTCTTGGTGTGCTCGTTCCTGGATCCTGCTATGAACCAAAGTGTTATGAAAAGTGTGGCTGGTGTAATAATGACACAACTGGCTTTAAGAATTGTGTTAGCGGGTTGGGGAAATTTTGAAAATGTTAAAAAAATTATTTGTGAGGCCAGGTTCAATCTGGTGACTATTTTGGGAAATAACACATCGCTCCTAGCCCATAGGGAGAGTTTATGCCTATTAGTCCACTATTTTAAGTTTAACTGAAAAATACGATAAACTAACTCCCTAGATAGAATCGAACATGGAACCCTCCAAAAAATTAACCTGAGGGAAATCCAGACCCCCATTTACCACTGCACTTTTTTTCTGATCAGACTGATGATGTAATAAAGCACAGGGCAGCTTAACCTCTTAGTGTGATGCTCATATTGTGGAGAATGATAATAAACCGAAAGCCAAGAATTTACTCTAAGTGGCAAGTTTGTTAACAACATTGGAAGCCACATCTGTTGTTTAATAATAATTTCTCAATCTTATATGGAAATTTTCAATATAAATCAGTTGACTAGTTTTCAAAAATTGCATTTAAATTCATTTATTAATTTTTTCGTCATGATTAATTTTACCAACATAAAATATAAAAAAAACTGTTGTTTTTAGACAATTTGGTTTCATCAACTCTCATAATGTCATAACCAAATTGGTTACCCTCTGTTCATTTTTCTAGTGTTTTGCTGTTTAGATTGCTGATTTTGTAGTTGATCGATTTAATGTCCAGGTTCTTATCTAAGCGTCAACATCCAAATACAGTGGACGTTTGAATATGCATGTACCATCAGGATTCAAAAAATCCAAGAGCGAGGAAAGGCCCAGGAGGGCCATGCTAAAAAATAAATTTATCGTGGAATGGGCCAGATTATTATTCAACAGCCATTGTCTGTTGGAACGCTGATCTCCCAATCCTCACGCCTGAAATCCAGTTCAA